>JACEFO010002345.1:0-43445 GCA_015342445.1 Digitaria exilis | reverse complement strand
CCGAGAGGGTACGCTCCCCGCACCTCTTGATACTTGGTTTGGTTTGGACCGTCCCCGTAGTACGGTCTAGGCATCAAGTGTTTATTCGCAGGGGTTGTACAATGAGCGCGATCGTTTAATTTGTTCAATGTTGCTCTGCTGCAACCCATGCGTCTCTTCATCCAGAGAGAGTACTGTCAGTCGATCTCGGTTTGCGGCTATTAAGTTTAACTAGAGGTTTGGTTTATGCTGATTATCTAAGAATTGGTAAATTCTCTGTAAATTTTGAGAATATGCCCAAGTTGGCATCTCAGAATGGTATCTAGCTATAGCTTGCTTGTTCAGCTCTATGCTCCATGAGACCATGGCTCCTTTTCGGGGTTCTCGAGTGGCCGTAGCAATGGATTTCGAGTACTGCAGCCTGCAAAATTTCGTGATGAGGGCATGGGAAAACATGAATACATGATCTTCTTAGTTCATGGCAGTGACCTGCAAATGTTCATGACGACATAATTAGCATGGCTGTATTGCGGGACCACTTCTCCTGCTGATGTTGGACTTCTTTACCTATCAGGTAGGCCAGTAATTTCTCCAGGTTCAAGTAAAAGAGTGGGAGCTATTGTTCGACCAACTACTCCAAAATC
The DNA here is from genome assembly GCA_015342445.1 of Digitaria exilis. Taxonomy (NCBI): domain Eukaryota; kingdom Viridiplantae; phylum Streptophyta; class Magnoliopsida; order Poales; family Poaceae; genus Digitaria; species Digitaria exilis. The sequence continues at coordinate 42,822 of JACEFO010002345.1, read as the reverse complement.
CCCTGTCCCTACCGTCAGTGCGTTTGAGAGAATTGAAGATTCAGATGAGGAGGAGGATCTTGTTCCATATTCCAAGAATGATGCTGATTACTTGGCCACAAATGGCGCTATTGTAAGTCTCAGATGTCTTTTCTTACTCTAACCACCAACACCAATGTGTTTGTTATTTCTACTAGTATGTAAAATTGTATCTGTCAATGTCATATATTGTTTGATTTGAAGATCTTCTCTACGATGTGCTTTGTTTAGCATAATGCATGGAATTCTAGGAGGTTCAGCTCAGGCTTAAGTTATATCGGTTATCAATTAAAGCTTCTTAATCTATGTTCCAAGTAAAACACCCAGTAGTTACCATGTATATGCTATTGAGAGCATGTTTAATTGTTAATTTATAGATGAACCATGCTCGCATCTGTATATCCTACGGGCTGCCCTAAGCTACAAAAGTATGCGTAGATTGTTGCCAACTTAGTAATAATTACCAAACACTAAGAAGAGATTTACACTGTTCATTTTTTTTTCAAAACATACTTTCAGTTGCCTATGGAATCACAAATGGTAATTAATTGTAGCCAGTACTTTCTTCTATGTTGCTTTACTACTTTTTTTGCTTTGTGTGCTGAAGGCAGTATTCTATTTTCCATTTTTCTTTGCTAATGTATCTTACTTGTAATTTTTTCATGGAGTAACAGCGATTTGTTTCCTTTTTGTATTGATAAGGGATCAGAGCTCCTTCCAGATAAAACAAACCAGAATGGGGAGTTAAAACAAGTACCATCAACACAGATGATTCGATCCCATAGTGCAACCGGCAGTCTGCATGCGCCCCAGCTTAATCCAATAGCAGCTGATATACTCCGAAAGGAACCTGAACATGAAACCTTCAGTAGGATCAACATCACAGCTGTTGGTATGGATCCTTTTTTTATCCTGTTATCTATTTAATCCAATCTTTAGTATGTAAAATAGCACCGCCTTTCAGTAAGCGGTTTGGTTGCTAACTTGCTATAAAACCTACTGTTGCCTGTGTTCTTTGCTTATTCGTGTCACGACTCTTACACTCCCTATTCCTCCTCAGAGACTCCTTCGCATGATGAAATGGAAGCATACAAAGTTCTTCAGAAATGTCTTGAGCTGCGGGAGAGGTACATATTCAGAGAAGAAGTTGCCCCTTGGGAGAAGGAGATCATAACTGATCCTAGCACTCCAAAGCCTAACCCAAATCCATTCAATTATGTGCATCAGGCTAAAACTGAAGTAAGTGCAGTTCTTTATATATGAGCATGTTGATCAGACAAAAATTCATCTGGGCTACTTTATTTCTCCCTAATTATTTTCTGTCTTCAGCACCATTTTGAGATGGTTAATGGTGTCGTTCATGTATACCCCAATAAAGATTGTGAGTAACAAAGGATTCCATCTTTTTATTTCAACATCCATCTCTGTGTATTGATGCCTCAGTTTATGGTACACCGATCATCACGCTTTTCTCTTTGTCTTTACAGCTAAAGAAAGACTCTATCCCGTTGCCGATGCAACTACCTTCTTTACTGATATGCACTACATCCTCCGTGTTTTGGCTGCTGGGGATATCCGAACCGTGTGTCACCACCGTTTAAATCTTCTAGAGCAAGTAATTCTCTTAATACTGTTTTCTTTCAGCTGTTTGCTCCCTCTGCACGGATATACGTTATGTAGTCTACCTAGTCAAGCTAAGAGAACATTGCAACAACGTAGCCTTTTCATGGAAGCATGTGATGATCCATGTTGACATGCATATTCTGTGTGTATTTTCTGTTTCCTGGCATAGAAAGAGTTTCAGCGTTTAGGTCTTTTCATTTATACATACATGGTGTGTGCCCCTATGGTCTTTTTTTTAGCCAAAAACTTTTCGTGACCAAAATTACTAGTGTCCGCATAATATTACAAGCTAGCTTGGTTCTTAAAGCTTACTGCGGTTGCTGGCATTTAGTGTATGCACTCCAGACCAGGTTTTTGTGATAGGCTGATTTATAAATCTTCCTGAATACAAGATAATGGTGCATGTTCCAGTTTATATTTGCTTCTGCTTATGTTCACTCTTGTGGATTTGTCAGAAATTTAATCTTCATTTGATGGTCAATGCGGATAGAGAACTACTTGCTCAGAAAGCTGCACCGCACCGGGACTTTTACAACGTTCGGAAGGTTGACACTCATGTTCATCACTCGGCATGCATGAACCAGAAGCATTTGCTGAGATTCATCAAGTCAAAGTTGAGGAAGGAACCTGATGAGGTGCATCCAACTTTTCTTTCTAACCTTCTGTTATTGTTGTGTGTACAATTGGGATTTTCTTCATCTGACTTCGTTCCGATTTTTATCCAGGTTGTAATATTTAGAGATGGGACCTATTTGACTCTCAAGGAGGTTTTTGAGAGTCTGGACTTGACGGGGTAGCTTAATTTCTATATTGATTTTGCCTGTATGTATCTTTCGGTTATTTTTTTTTTAAGTAAACCCATTGACCTCTCTGACAGGTATGACCTCAATGTTGATCTCTTAGACGTCCATGCGGATAAAAGCACATTTCATCGTTTTGACAAGTTCAATCTGAAATACAATCCATGTGGCCAATCTCGCCTGAGGGAGATCTTTCTAAAACAGGATAATCTTATTCAAGGTGCGCAAATTTTGTCTTGATGAGTAAATTTTTAGCTATGACTCATCTTTTATTTACATACTGCATTCAACTCATGGTTAGTATGACTTATAACATGGACAGGTCGCTTCCTTGCTGAGCTCACAAAAGAAGTGTTTTCTGACCTTGAAGCAAGTAAATACCAGGTGTGTTAGGATGTTATCCTTTCATAACTTGTTTTCCAAACTTCTAAATAACTGAGCTAGTTCTTCTGATTTTATCGACCTTTCTAGTTTGCTGTATTATGGATTTTAGCAATTTATTCTTCTAAAACGGGCCTAGCTAATGACTGTTGTAACTACTTTCATCAGATGGCTGAGTATCGGATATCTATTTATGGGAGGAAGAAAAGTGAATGGGATCAGATGGCAAGTTGGATTGTGAACAATGAATTGTACAGTGAGAATGTTGTTTGGTTGATTCAGGTTGATAGCGCCATCTTCTTGTGTCCAAGTGTGTTCAGTGACCAAATATTAAGCTCTGTCTAGCACAGAATTGAACAAGATAGTGGCTTTATTTTTATTCTTTTTTGCTCTTACCCGAATAGCTAGAATTAAACATATTTTTCTCTGCAGATTCCTCGGATATACAATGTATACAGGGAAATGGGCACGATCAATTCATTCCAAAACCTACTTGACAATATTTTTCTCCCTCTTTATGAAGTAACCATTGACCCTGCTTCACATCCTCAGCTACATGTTTTCTTAGAACAGGTTAGCGGAAATACTGCTATCATCCACCGAATGGGTGGTTTCCACCCATTTTTGAAGGGACCCATTTGAGGATCTGGATATAATTACCTTCTTTTGTGCTAATATTCTTCAGGTGGTTGGGTTGGATTTGGTGGATGATGAAAGCAAACCAGAAAGGCGCCCAACAAAACACATGCCAACACCTGAGCAATGGACCAATGTTTTCAATCCAGCCTATGCATATTATGTGTACTATTGCTATGCCAATCTGTACACACTGAACAAGGTAAGCATTTTGCATGGAATCTGCATACGCTCAGTTAATAAAAAGTTAGCACAGAAAATCCGTTGCAGAAAAAGCGGGGGGGTGTTCAGTGTGTTTATTTTCCTAAAATTCCAGTGCCTCAGAATTCATCTGGTTACATCACACTGGCTGATTTGAGTTTTTCTGTAAGTGCAGCTTCGTGAGTCCAAGGGCATGACAACGATCAAACTTCGTCCACACTGTGGAGAGGTATATGAGTAACATAGACTACACCTCCAGAATGAACTTGAGCATAGTGACCTTATAGCTGTTATGTCTTCAGGCTGGTGATATCGATCATCTTGCTGCAGCGTTTCTTACTTCTCATAACATTGCTCATGGGGTTAATCTAAAGAAGTCTCCTGTCCTTCAGTACCTGTATTATCTTGCTCAGGTTAGTGACTGCATTTTGTACTGATGAGCATCCATTTGGTTTTTGTATGGTCCCTTGAGAGAAACTAATTGTCTTCTTTTTGGCTGTGCTCAGATTGGTCTTGCAATGTCTCCTTTAAGTAACAATTCACTGTTTATTGACTACCACCGGAACCCTTTCCCTACATTTTTCTTAAGAGGACTTAATGTGTCTCTCTCAACTGATGACCCTTTACAAATACACCTGACGAAGGAACCTTTGGTTGAAGAATACAGTATTGCGGCTTCGGTAGTATCCCAACCTCTATCTCTGATATTTGTTTTGCGCCCACTTAGATGGTCTCAATTTTGATTGTTTATCACACTTGGCAGCTTTGGAAGTTGAGCTCATGCGACTTGTGTGAAATAGCTAGGAATTCTGTGTACCAGTCTGGTTTCTCTCACAGGCTCAAGGTGAATTGCTCACTTACATGGCCATTTGTTTTGTTGTGGATGGATTTGCCATCTTCCTTTTCCGCATTTTTATAAGTGCTCTAACACACACACACTCTCTCTGTTAAGTCTCATTGGATCGGGAGAAACTACTATAGAAGGGGTCCTGAGGGCAATGACATCCACCAGACAAATGTTCCTCACATCAGGATTGAATTTCGGCACATGGTATGTAGCTTTTTTTTTTTTTCTATTTACACCGTATGTCTTGTTATGCATTCTTGTAAGTTGCTGTGTCTATTTATAATATTATTTGTACGATGGCTGCAGATTTGGAAAGAAGAAATGGAGCTAATACATTTCGGAAATGTGAAACTACCGGAAGAAATTGACAGGTGAATATTTTATGGCAACCGATGCCCATAGTATGGAGCCCAGACTGGCGCATATTTCCATGGTTAGAAACCTTGTAAGAAGCAGCGAGTCTACGCACCTCCGTGGTTGCAAGGGAGGAGAAAGGTGTGATGATGATGGATCCTACTTTTTCAATGAATCTCTTGGTTGCTTATTGGCAGAGTATGGTAGCTTTGCTGAATAGGATTATGAATGATACTGCTCCTATTATACATAACACGGCCCGGTGTGAGGGTGGTGGTAGCATTGAATAAGAAGGTCGAAAAATCCTCGACGGTGTGAGGGTGGAGTACAATGTTGAACTCGAACGTACTGCATGTGTACACCGCTGAATGCTGAATTGATGTTGCTTGTTTTGCCTAAAAAAAAATGACATTGCTTGTTGTTACCTTGGCTTGGAGTGGTGCTCCGTCCGGTGCTAGTTTGCTCACCCTTTGGAGCACTCGCAAGTATCAGTCAGGGTGTTGCCGGACCACACGCACTGCACTTTACCAGACTGCCTGTTCGTATGATCGATGAATTCTCTTGTTTGTTTGTTTCTTTCTTTCTTTCTCTAACAAAAGAATCACTTGCTCCTCCTACTCACAAGTTAATAATTACCACTAGTATTTTTCAGAGAGAGAGAGAGAGGGAGATCTATCTATATATCTAGGTAGAATAAGGAAGTGAATGAACAAGAACTAAAGAAATTGATATGGAATGGAATGGCTAGTGATGGAGAGGTGGGAGAGGGGAGGAGATGATTTGGGCGTAGATGAAGTGGTTCCATGTGTCTGGTAGTCCCGGGAGGCACCAGTGGATGCAGTCGGCGTAGGTCTTGGGGTCAGCCTGCTGGTCCGGGGTGAGCAGCTTCCCCTGGCGCAGCGTGTGCACGGAGGTGTGGGCGTCCTTGCGGAACTCAGACAGGGCGGTGATGTCGACGAAGTGCACGGGGACGCGGCGGAGGTGTCGAGCCAGCACACCGCGCGCCACGCCGTGCAGCCGCCAGTCCGTGCCGATGTTGAGGGGCGCCGTCCGGTTCACGATGGGCTGCGTCTCCATGGCGCACTTGATGCCGCCATCGTTGCCCCAAGCCCAAGGCCTGCATCATTCATTCATTCATTGTTGCTTGTTTTTCCATGGAATGAGATGGAATCAATCAAACAAGGAATGTAGTACGTACGTTATGTGGTTGGGCGACATTCCCATGAAGAAGACGGTAGTTCGGTTGGGGTCGATGTGGCGGTCCACCCACTTGGCCCACGTCTTGAGCACCTCCCGGTACGCCACCGGCCGGTCCACCAGAGCGTACTTGCTCCACCCACCACCACCACCACCCTTGTTCTTGTTGCTCCCTTTTCTGGCAACATTATTTGCATACGAGAATATATAAGCATACTATGGTTGATTGCATCGATCGAATAAAAAAAAACGTCACAAACATCGACTCACAGGACTTTCATCTCGAATGTGTTTAGCCACCATATGTAGGTGTTGAAGACGAGGTAGTCGACGCCCTTCCACTTGTTGGCGTGCTTGGCGATGGCGCGCCAGGCGATGACACGGTCCATGACGCTGTGCACCTGCGGGTCGTCCGAGTTGGACTGCACGAGGAAGGGGGCCCAGTAGAACTCCACCGTGGCATTGTACTCCTGGCAATCCCACCCTTTAGCATGCATCAAGCAATCTCTATCTATGTAGACATACTACAGTTGCAAAAGTAATATACATGGGCCGTGAAGACGTTGAGCGAGCCGTTGTTTACAAACTTTTGCAGCGTCTTTTGGCCCCGGGGCACGACGGACTGCACTAGGCACACCATGGACTCCCACTGGTTGCGGTTCAGGGAGTCCCCCACGAACATGAGACGCTTGTTCCGGAGCCGCTCCAGCAGCAAAGCAGCGTCGAACCTGCAGTACGTGCAACCATCTCATGATCTGCTGATAACTAGTTACAACTACTACTAGTTATTACTAGTACTACAGTACTACGTGCTACACAATAATACTACGAGCGAGTAACCCCCCAAAAAAAAAGTGTCGGTGTCGGTCGTCCTCATTGAATTCTGCCTGCGGCATGTGCACTGCCTAGCACGAGGATGGATCTGCTCGTGGAGCAGGGCAGCAGCAACACTACTGTGTAGTACATCCTCCATAGGGATCTCAAATCGATCGATCGATCTATCAGCAGCCGCCGGAGCAGTGTTCCATTTTTTTCATTTTTCAATAGTATACAGTATACTCGTACTCCATATGTATGGGGATTGATCAAGGAGGAGGAAGAAGGAAAGAAGAAACCTTGTCAAACTGAAACTGGTTGGGCTGGGAACCAGATCCCAACAAATTGCATGCGTTTCGAGTTAGGAATTAACTCCGTATTTATTTGTATACTAACAAGAAGCAGTGAAATGGATCAATCAATCAATGAATCAGAGGAGGAGGTAGGGAAGGAAATGCCGGCCGGGCCGGATACCTGGGCAGGTCGCATCCGGCGGGCTGCCACCTCCACTTCTGGTACGAGTCGTCGCGGCGGCCGTTGCGCATGCACGTCACCTGCTCCGTCAGGAACTCGCACTCGGACTCTCGGTATAGCGGCGACAGCTCGCCGGCAGCGTCGAACGTCCACCGCCCCTGGTAGAGGTCGCATGCGGCGGCCCTTTGCGGAGGCGGCTGCTGCTGCTGGTGGTCCTTCTCATGGTGATCCCCACCCTCCTGGGCCTCCTCCTGCGCCTCCTCCTGTTGCTGTCGGCGGCTGAGCTCGGGAGACCTGCTGGTGGCGACGCTGCCGGCCACGGCCACATCGGCACTAGTGCTCTTGGTGACGTCCTCGTTGTAGAGGAAGGTCGCTACCAGGAAGACGGCGACCAAGAGGCCCGCCAGCGAGAGAGGCGCGGTGGGCCTGCGCGAGGGCGGCGTCTTGGCGGCGGACGGCGCCGCGGAGGACGCAGGCTTGCGCCGGTGCTGCATACCTGCTGATTTGTTTGTTTGGATGGGATGGGGATCCAATTCCAATGGAATGGGCACTCGTCTCGTCTCGTGACTAGCTAGCTAGCAAGCAATAAGCTGAATTGGATTTTCCTTGTTGGACTGGGGGTGGATGGAGTTGACAGATCGAGAGGACCCGCTGGAGGGAGATGGCCGGCCGGAGACGGAGACGGAGACGGAGACTGAGTCCTCGGCTCCTCCCCTCCCAAGCTTCCCGGCGTCCGTCGGATCCCCTCCCAACCCCAACTGGAGTAGTTTATACCAGACCACCTCTCCATCCCTTGACATTTCCACAGAGGCCTGTGAGAGAGAGATTGTGTGTTATGTGTGGGCCCCACATGCATATGCCTCTCCAGAGTCCATACTCGACTCGGACAAATCAATGGGAAATCAAAATTCAACTCGGTCCCAAGAACATGTTTCCTACCATCCACTCCGCCTCAGGGTTTCCCTTCCATGCCTTATTATTATTTGTTTCAAAAAGTATTTATATTTCTTAAAAAAAACAGATGATGAAGAAAAAGAGCCTACATATGCTATGAGCACCTTAGTTCTCATTGGTACATTAGACGATGAATTTTTACTTGAAACATTATGTTTGTTTTATTAAAAAAATAAAATACATCTTATTCTCTGGCCGGTCAAACAAATCTACGTAAGTTTTCCTTTTAATTTTGTGATGAATGGATGCATCATTGTGAGCGATTCATTGATCCATCATCATGCACCACGCATCTTTCGTTATTGTGCAATCATCGATCGTATACATCATGCCTGATGCGATGCGGACATCCCCACCAATTATCCAACAACACATGCAAACCATGAACATATTATATAAATGGATGCACAAGTAAACATTGGACCAATTACACAAAGCCGAGCTAAGATCTTACAACAACAGTTTTACTCATGGAGTTTCAACTCAACTAGGTACTTTCAGCCATTAGCCGAGTACTATGGACCTGCGTCGGAGTTCTTTTTCTCTTTATTCCCGAAGGCTATGAAGGTGAATAAATACTTGATGCAAAGTTTATGAAGTCTACTTAACAATATCATCAAGTTCCGAGTACTTTGAAACTTTTAATCTTGAGATCCGACTAGATTAATGAAGACGTGTCAGAAGTTCAAGAATCTGCTCGAAGAATTTTCAAGGGTCAAGATGTAAAACTGTACCAATCTACGAGGATTCGTGGTGCATATTATACATGGTTGGAAACTTAATTAATTCTAGTTTCCAACCCAACAAACGGATCATCATTTGAACTCTCCACTAAGGAGTAATGGTCATTTTAATGGAGGCTGCCAGGGAGGCCAATAACTGCGCGAGGCTCGTCGGGATTTCAGTTCGTGGAGACCTTTCAGTTTGCATAACTCTAGGAACCTTTAAAGTCCACTCACACCCAACTAGGAGGGTTATTCCTAGTATAAATAATCCTTGTACATAAGCTATTTGGGAAGACTTTGATAATCGAAATACACCCCTTTGTTCAGCTGTGTGCTAACAAACATTGAGAGATAGAGATCTCTGTCCCTTTGCTCTTGTGATTTCCCCATGGGATTATAGAAGCGGCAGCGTTATCGGCTCCCAATTGGTGCTCCTGGTCCATTGATTCTAGGTTGTGTTGGTTGGTTCTTTGAGAGTATGGTTGGGCAAATCCTCGATTCAGGTTGCCGGTTAAAGACTGTGGTTGCCTTCAAGTTTTATTTGTCAGGCTGCACTAGTTATCGCTGCTTGCAGCAATTTATCTTGGTTGTCCTACACCTAGTTATCTTGTTCAAGATCCTACACCATGGAGATTGGACAACAATCCGTATCGTTTCGTGCACTTTCATTTCGTATTCATAGCATAACGTTCTCGTTTAGATGTGTCGTTTTCATCTGTTGTTAAGCCATTTAGCCATGCCTTGGATGTAATGCACGTATGTATATTTTCAAAACGTTTCCACCGTTTTTTTTTATCAATTTCGGTCTGACTTCTCTTTGGGTCTTGTCGGTGTTTTAGACAGGCGATCCTGCAAGGGGTAACCCAAGCAGTGTAATCTAAATGAGTAGTAGGGAAGTCGTCGAGAATCAAGAACAAAATAGTGACAAGAGACACGATTTAGACAAGTTCAGGCCTCAAGGTGAGGAACCCTACGTCATGTATGTTGTTGTAGCTTATATTCCTCGTAGATTTGGATCTATTGTAGAGATCTCGGGCGTGTTGAGCCCTGCCGATCTAGGGACTCCTGCTCAGGAGGGTAGGGTTACATGCAAAATATCCTAGTCGGTTACAAAGTAGGAGTCCTAACAAAAATAAGAAACCCTAGGTATCGTGTAACAACAAAAAGACCATCACAATAAAAACAAAATAAGCAACAAGTTATCATAGTTTCCTTTTAAGGAATTAATAAATTAATAAATAAATTTAATCTTAAAAACAATTTGAATATTATTTAAGTTTATAGAACACAAGTGATTTGTGCATTCATAATTTGTTGCATGGTTTTTGAGTGAAGTTTTGAATTTACAAAATCATGAAAAAGTTCAAATCTTAAACCTTTCCCTCTCTTTCTCTTTTCTCAGCCCGGCCCACCTTCCTTCTCCTCTCTTTTTCTTTGGCCCAGTTCCTTCCCCGTCCACGCGGCCCAATCTCCTCCAACCAGCCCAAGCCGGCCCAGCATCTCTCCCTCCCGCAGTCTCCCTCTCTCACCGCCATGTGGGCCCCACCCGTCAGGCTTCTTTTCCACCTCCCGCTGGAGCGCTGCCGCGCAGCGCCTGCTCGTCTGCCGCCGCGACCGTGCTTCCTCCCGCGCCTGCTCGCCTCCCCTAGTGCGCACTGCCTCCCACCGAAGCCCAATCGCCCCCACTCAACCTTCACTTCCTTCCTCAACGGCCGCCGCCTTCAATCCCCCACTCACCGGCCATTAATGGCAAGTGGAGCTCCGATTCGCCGCCGTCCGCTCCTCTCCCCTTCCACTGGCAGCGCCTCCACCCTCACCACACCCTATAAAGCCTCCTAGCCCGCTCGCTCGGTTCCCCATCGCCTCTACGAGCTTTGCTCTCACAACCACCCCCAAACCGCCGCCGCCGACGTCCATCTTCTTCACCGCCGCTCGGACCTCTCTGCGACCTCGTCGTGGAGCTAGGTAAGGTGGTGAGCAACCCCTAGAACCCTTTTTCCCTCTCTCTTTTGCACTCACGCACGCGTGCGGCCTCGCCGGACTTGGTCCGCCACCGTCGCACGTCGCCCAGCTTCCACGCCGACCAATCCCCTCCACCGAGCACACCATCGCGTTCGCCGTGGTGTCAGCTCTCTCCCAAGCCAAACCGCGCTCGAAACCGTGCCCTATAGCTCAATCCCGAGCTCACGCCGGCGTTGCGCCGCCGCGCGCCGCCGCCTGCCAGCCACCGCCAGCGACTAGCGCCGCCCCATCAAACCGCAGCCGCCCGATCGCGATCCGACGGCCACGATCCACCCCAATCGTAGTCAAACGGATAGGGTACCGGTCATCCCTAGCCGTTTTGCAAAAGAACCCCTGTACTTCTATGAAATCAACCCGCCGTCCACTCCTATGTAAAAATAATCACAGATCAGTCCTGTTTTTGACGATTAGCCCCCTGAACTTCACCAATATATAACCCGCAGTCCTAGGCGCCCTTTTTCACATATAAACCCCTCTATTTATATGTATATTTACGTATATAGCCTATGTTTCTTCTGTTTTAACCCCTGGAAGGATAGAAATATAGCAGAGAGGTCCTTGAACCTTTCGAAACATTTCAACCATTCTCGGTCGATTCTGGTATGGGTCCTTGTCGGGCGTTTTTTGCCCTCCATGAGCTATAACACACAGTTTCATCCCAACGTGTCATTTTTCGTCTATTCTGAGTTGTTCGTACACATATTGGGTCCAATGGACATATACATACCCTTTCAAATCATTTACACCAATCTTAGCCGATTTCTTTATTATGGGTCCTCATCGGGTTTTTTGGCCTCACATGGGGTATACCACATTGTTCACAACCTAACATGTCATTTTCGTCCGTTTTTAGCCGTTGAGCCATGTTTAGGGCCTGATGCACGTGTAATTTCCCTTTCAAAGCTTTTTTTGTGTTATCGACCAACTTCATTCCAAGTCCCCGCCAGGCCGTTTTTTGCCACTCCATGAGTTGCACACGACTCTTAGCCCAACATATCATTTTCGCCCATTCTTTGAGCTGTCAAGCCATGTATTTGGGTCCAATGCATATACATGTGTACTTTAACCCTTCTCGACCGATTTCGGGATGAGTCCTGTTGGTACATTTTCCCCTCTTGTGAGCTATATCACACGAATATCGGCCAAACATATCGTGTTCACCCGTTCTTGAGCCATTGAGCTATGTTTTAGGTCAAATGCATATGTACATGCCGTTCCAAAGAATTTCCACATTCTTGGCCGATTTTGGTTTGGGTCCCCATGGGGCCGTTTTTGCCCTCTAGCGAGATATAACACATGTTTTTCGTAACGCGTTGTTTCTACCTGTTCTTAAGTCGTTGGGCCATGTTTTGGGTCCAATGCACGACTACATGCATTTTCAAAAGTGTTCTATCATTCTTGGACGATTCCTTTATGGGACCCCGTCGGACCTTTTTTGGCCTCTCGTAACTTATAATACACTGTTCTCGGCGCAACGTGTTGGTTTTGCCATTCTTTAGCCATTGAGCCACGTCCGGGGTCCAATGAAGGTGTATGTGTATTTCTGAGAGGATCTTGTAGATGCCTAGAGGGGGGGGATGAATAGGCGTACCTAATAGAACCTGAAAATTCTTTCTTCTCAAGTTGTCAGTGAAACCGGATCTTCCGAGTACTTCTAGGAAGATCCGATGATCGGATGTTCCGGGACTTACTCGGATGATCCGGTGTGAGAAATAACCTTTGCTCGAGATTCAAAATCTAACAAGTTATTTGCAATTCCACTTGAATAGAAAGTTCACAGAGGTACTCTAAGATCTATATATGATGATCAAATACAGCGGAAACCTTTATAGAGATAGATCTGGCAATATGTAGCAAATATGAGAATATATGAACCAAAATGGAGTAAGCAACACAAAAAGACACGAGATTTGTTCCCGGAGTTCACTCCCAAAGGAGCTACGTCTCCGTTGAGGCACCCACAAAGGGTAGAGTCTCTTTCAACTCGTTTCCTCCCTCAATCGACCACAAAGATCAAGATTGAGTCACTTACTAGATGGTTCCACACAAGGAACGGGTGATACAATCCTCCAAGGCGCTCCCACAAGCTAGGTGCTGCACTTGGTGACCTCTCACCGTCTAGGAGCAAGCTCCAAGAGTAACAAACGCGAATCACAAGCCAAGGATGCTTCAAATGCTTCTTTAGATGAACAAGTGCTTCCCTCACTCAAAGTCAACACCCAATCCTCAAATCTCTTCTCTCAATCAATCCCCAAATGGATCTTGGCTAGGGCAAGGTTTGGAGGGGAGTGGAGAGAAGGGGAGAGAGCTCAAAATGTGTTTCTCAGTTCTGCTTCGTCGAGCCAGAAGTGAAGGGGTAAGAGAGGGGTATTTATACCCATCCCCAAAATCTAACCGTTATGTTCTGAATCGGGAAAACCGGATCTTCCGAGTACTACTCGGATCTTCCGGATAGGCTTAGGTTAGCTGTGAAAAACTTAAGTGTACTGCCAAACCGGATCTTCCGATGAAGAAAACCAGATCTTCTGGTTTTACGCAGAATGGAACCGTATGTTCCGAAGAACACTACCGGATCTTCCGGTTTTCTCTGAGAGAGTGAGTTTTGCCCCTTAGTCTCTCAAATTTAGGTTCCATCTCAATATAGCACTTTAGCAACCTTGATTCATCAGACACGTCCCCCTTGATAGTACGGTGTTTCCTATACTCAAATTCAAAGAATAAATTCAATTTAAATCGACCATATGAGCTTCACACCATATTATTTGAATTTGGGGACCTCCTTCATATATATCTTCGTTTCTTTTCATTTTACTCCTGCACATATCTCAGTAGAAGTATGAAACCTCCAAATTGTGGTTGTTATCACCACCAAAACCACTAGGCGGCCAAATGCACTTTCAATCTCTCCCTTTTTGGTGATTGATGACAACACAATTTGGGTACATGATAATAGATAGATAGTTTCATTTTCATTTCTGGAATTCATGTGATAAGGCTCCCCCTAAATATGTGCATCACCATAAAACGGCCTCAAATGCCTTTGCACATATTTTTTTGAGAACTTTCTCATATCAATTTGAAGCATACATACATATACATAGTGTGAGATATAAATCCGTGATGCATATGACAGTATAATCACACAACAAAGTGAGAAATAGCATTACAACATCCATATCATCACAAATAACAAATATGATAATCAAACCACACATCTAATAAGTCTAACAAATTAAGTCTCACAAACCGAGCATAATAAAGTTTTACAAACCAACTAGTTCAAATGTCTCAAGCAACACACCACATCACAAATCATCACAAAGTTCTTACATGTCCACACATAGAACAGGAAATGAAAAGATAGATAGATTGAGGGGTCTCCAAGCACCAAATTTACTCCCCCTTTGGCATCAAGCACAACAAAGGGGAGCTACTCACTGTCGTCCTCGGTCTCCTCATCATCATCATCTTGTGCACCACTAGTGCCAGCTCCCATCTCACGGCCACCCAAGTCTTCCTCAATGTCATCTTCGTCATCTTGAGCGCTAGGGCCAAAGGTGTACTGCTGAGTCTCAGGACCAAAGGCATACCCTTGAGGAGAAGCCCACTCATAGCACCATGGGTTCTCAAAAGTAGGAGGAGGAGGAACCCTTTCTTCAGGTGGAGGAGAAGGTGTGCGCTGGATGTCATACTTGTCAAGAAGCTTCTGTTGCCTCCACTCAATTCTATCAAGTTGAAGCTGCTGCCTATGCATGGTGTCGGAGTTGTGCTTAGCAACTTTAAAGCATGCAAAGAGGCCATGAGCAATAAAGCCAAGAGTGCTCTTCTTCTTCTTTGGCATAGCTGACTGAGTAGGAACTTCGAATTGAGAAGATGGTCCTTGAGAAGATGAAGCACCTGGATCACCTCTGGGAGTTTTCCTAAGCCTGTGAGAACCAATCTTCAGAAGTTGCTCAAGTTTGCCCTTTGGTGGCTTGTATGGCAAGTGAGTCTTGTCAGTCATTATATTTAGGCCAGTCAAATTCTTGATCACATGGAAAATATAGGGTGCATAATGACGGCCGCTCTTGGAGTCATGAGAACAGTTGGCTATCTCATTCCATAGGAAGTCTGTGACCGAGAAGCCATGTCGGTGGGGATCCATTTGAAGGAGGAGGTTTCTGGCATAGTTTGAGATGTTGTCAGAATCTCCAGCTCTAGGTGTCAAGGTGAATCTAAAGAGCTGATTTAGAAGCTTGTAAAAGGGTATGAGACCCTTAACCTGACCATGCACACACTTGGGACCATATGCCGCATCATACATGAAAGCCATGCGGCTGCTCTCTATAACATCCGCATTGTGCAGCGTAAGATTGTTCTCTCTGTCAGATTCACCAAACCCAAGAAGTTCTCCAAACTGTTCAAACTCGAGAATGAACCGCTTCCCTTCGATGGTGAAATGCATCTCATACTCATCTGCATCAATATAGAGAGTGGCATAGAATTGTGCCACTATCTCCTCGTTCCAGTCACACCTGAATGCCATGAGCTTGACCAAGTTCTTCTTTCTGCACTCAGCATATACTTGCTCAACCACATCTTTGATTGGCTGATCCAAGGATCTCAGGTAAGCCCAGTCAATATACTTCATCTCTGTGGTAGCATGGGCTTTGCTCATAATGACACTTTCATACAAGTCAGCCTGAAATGGGAGCCAGAAGCGTGGATCTCCCCGAAATCCTCTGGTAACGGTGCTGGGATTTGTGCCATACCGGACGGTGCACATGTCCAACTCAGCACTGCCCTTCCTGTAATCCACCAAGCGAGGATCACGAGACTGTCGCTGTGGCATGGTCAGCTTTGCCACAGTGAACTCAAGGTAACTGAGATCAATATCCTCATTATTGCCTCTGCCACCACCTCTGCCTCTGCCACCACGACCACCTCTGCCACCACGACCACCTCTGCCACCACGGCTAGAACCTTCAGTGGCTGCCATAGGCTTTGAACGAGCAGGGGCAGCTTGCTCCTTGGTTCTCTTTCCCTTTCCTTTGCCCTGAGGATCTTGTTCCACAAACTCTTCCTCAGATGATTCCTCCTCTTCCTCTTCTTCTTCATTTGAGTCGGGTGGAGCAAGTGGGAATGATTGCTTTGAAGCCAATCTCTTGGTACGACCCATCTGAGAAAAAGAGAGTGACAAAGGTTTTTTTTAAAAAAAATTCAACAACTAGAGAGATTAAACTGGTTCAAACCGGAAGATACGGATGGGAGCCGGATGATCCGACGGCCGGATCATCCGGGTCGGACCCGGGTCTTCCGATTTACACGGGTTTAATCCAAAAATTGATGAATCACGAGTTT
This sequence comes from Digitaria exilis, assembly GCA_015342445.1. Classification (NCBI taxonomy): domain Eukaryota; kingdom Viridiplantae; phylum Streptophyta; class Magnoliopsida; order Poales; family Poaceae; genus Digitaria; species Digitaria exilis. The sequence goes on along the minus strand of JACEFO010002345.1, from coordinate 26,434 downwards.
TAGCCCACCATAGATTATGAGATCATAGATATGAGTTCTAGGACATAGCAGGAACCTAAATCCAAGAGTATATCAGCATGCATCTACTATATTGGGAGATCGGGTCTATGGATTTTGAGTATGAACCCTAGGTTTGAATCCATAAAATTTGTGATATCCAATCCATTCAAGTGCTAGGCATGTGTTCTAGAGATGTCATAGACCTAGTAGTTTTCATAGAATCCATCCAAAACTTGCATATATGAAACTTGGAAGGACGGGAGATTTTGAATGAATTACCGTTGGATTTTCCCGCGCGTTTTTGAACAACCGGAGGATGGATTCGGGTCTTCCGAAGTGAGGAGCACCAAATCCACGGATTGGATTTGATTTTTGGTGGTGGAACACGAAAAACGCCACCGGAGGGAGAGAGAGGAAGGCGGCGCCAGCGGTGGAGAAGAATGCGGTGGAGTTAGGGTTCATGAGGGGGTTGAACTGGGTATAAACACCCACCTCGACAAAACCGGATCTTCCGGATGGCGGCCGGAAGATCCGATATCCACCAGTGCGGAACCGTGTCTTCCGGACCCGGAACCGGAAGATCCGGTTCCACAGAGGAACGCCCAAAAACAAGATTTTTCAAGGAATTTGATTTTGAATTGAAAGAAGGTCTAAGATATGGACATGTAAGATTCTTGACTTACAAAGATCAGTGACAAACAACAATACATAGCTATGATCTTTTAGGGCCAAGATATGATCCAACGATCACAAAATCCAACATTTTAAAAAATTCACACAAATAAAACATTTTATTCCTATCTAGACAATATATCAAGAGTGTGTGCTAAACATCAACCCAAGTTACGAGAATCTAAGATATTTAACTCATTCCTTAGATAACAAAACCTTCGTTCATCAAGTGGCTTGGTAAATATATCCGCTAGGTTTCTCTTTGTGCTCACATGGCGCATGTGTATATCTCCCCTAAGCTCATGGTCTCTCAAGAAATGATGTCTTATGTCTATGTGTTTGGTTCTTGAGTGGTTGATAGGGTTCTTGGCTAGGTTGATGGAGCTCTCATTATCACATAGGAGAGGAATTTTGGTAAAGTTGCATCCATAGTCACTCAAGGTTTGCCTCATCCATAATAATTGTGCACAACAAGCACCCGCCGCCACGTATTCCGCTTCCGCGGTGGATAAAGCAACCGAATTTTGTTTCTTGGAACTCCATGACACTAAGGACCGCCCAAGGAATTGGCATGTCCCCGTCGTACTTTTCCTATCCACTTTGCAACCGGCATAATCCGAATCGGAATAGCCAAGTAGACGAAAATTGGAGCCTTTGGGATACCACAAGCCAAGGTTAGGGGTATGAACTAAATATCTAAAAATTCTCTTAATGGCCATCAAATGACACTCCTTAGGATTGGCTTGAAATCTAGCACACATGCACACACTAAGCATGATATCAGGCCTAGATGCACAAAGATAAAGCAATGAACCGATCATAGAGCGATATACCTTTTGATCAACGGATTTACCTTTGGAATCAAGATCAAGATGTCCATTCAGTGCCATTGGAGTCTTGATGGGCTTGGCATTAGCCATGTCAAACTTCTTGAGCATATCACTTGTGTACTTAGTTTGACTAAGAAAAGTTCCTTCCCTCAATTGTTTGATTTGAAAGCCAAGAAAGAACTTCAATTCAGCCATCATGGACATCTCAAATCTCTTGGTCATGATCCTACTAAACTCATCACAAAATTTCTTATCGGTTGAGCCAAAAATAATGTCATCAACATAAATTTGACAAACGAATATAGCATTATCAACTTTTCTTGTGAAGAGAGTAGAATCGGCTTTGCCTATTTCAAAGCCATTCTTGAGAAGAAAATTTTTAAGGCATTCATACCATGCTCTAGGAGCTTTCTTAAGCCCATAGAGCGCCTTATTGAGCTTGTACACATGGTTGGGAAATTTAGGATCTTCAAAGCCCGGTGGTTGTTCCACATACACCAACTCGGAGAGGGGGCCATTCAAAAATGCACTCTTCACGTCCATTTGATAAAGCTTGAAATCATGATGAGAAGCATAGGCTAATAATATACGAATTGACTCAAGCCTAGCTACCGGTGCATAGGTTTCACCAAAATCCAAACCTTCAATTTGGGTGAAGCCTTGTGCCACTAACCTTGCCTTGTTTCTTGTCACTATACCATATTCATCTTGCTTGTTGCGGAAAACCCACTTGGTGCCAATCACATTCTGCTTCGGTCTTTCCACCAACTCCCATACTTCATTTCTTGTGAAGTTGTTCAATTCATCTTGCATGGTTAGAACCCAATCCGGATCTCCAAGTGCTTGTTCAACCTTAAGAGGTTCCAACGAGGAGACAAAGGAGTAAAATCCACAAAAATTTTGCAAGCGTGAGCGAGTGGTTACCCCCTTTCTTATGCTACCAAGAATATTCTTGACGGAGTGATCTCTTTGAACTCTTCGGTGAACTCTTGGATGAGCAACTTTTGATTGTCTTTGAATGTGTTGCTCATCTTCATCATCATCTTCATTTTGATTTACATTTGCTTGATCACCACCTTCTTCATGAGTTTCTTGACTTAGGCTTTGAGCTTGGTCATCAACTTGAGCTTGATCTTGATCTTGCTCTTGAACTTCATGAGTGCTAGGTGGTTCAACTCTTGTAGATGATGATGATTCCTTTTCTTGCACTTGAGCTTCCTTCTCTCTTGGTCTAACTTCACCAATGGCCATTCTCATGATAGCTTCACTTGGAGGTTCTTCTTCCTCTACAAAACTTAGATTAACTTGCTCTACTTGAGAGCCATTAGTTTCATCAAATTTCACATCCACCGAGATTTCAACACAACCCGTGGTTTTGTTGAAAACACGATAGGCATGCTCGTTAGTACCATAACCAAGAAGAAAACTTTCATCTACCTTTGGTGCAAACTTTGAGCTTTTGGGTTTCTTGTTAAGTATAAAACATTTGCACCCAAAAACTCTAAAGTAGTGCACCTTAGGTTTGTTACCGGTTACGAGTTCATATGCCGTCTTGCCAAGAATCTTGTGAAGATAGAGTCGGTTGATGGCATGACAAGCGGTGTTGATTGCCTCCGCCCAAAATTGATCCGAAGTCTTGTATTCATCAAGCATGGTCCTAGCGGCTTCAATAAGAGTTCTATTCTTCCTCTCCACTATACCATTTTGTTGAGGGGTGTAGGGAGCGGAGAACTCATGCTTGATTCCCTCTTCATCAAGAAATTCTTCAATATTTGTATTCTTGAACTCGGTGCCGTTGTCACTTCTAATGTTCTTGACTTTCACTTCAAATTCATTTTGAGCTCTCTTGATGAATTTCTTCACAACACTTTGAACTTCACTTTTATCTTGCAAAAAGAAAACCCAAGTGAAGCGAGAATAATCATCAATAATGACAAGACCATATTTGTTACCACCAATGCTAATGTAGGCAACGGGACCAAATAAGTCCATGTGTAGAAGCTTGAAAGGCCTTGTTGTAGTCATCACGTTCTTGACGGGATGTGGAGCTCCAACTTGCTTTCCGGCTTGGCATGCACTACACAACCTATCTTTCTCAAACACAACATCGGTTAGTCCTAGGACGTGCCCACCTTTTTGAAGTTTGGCCAAGTTCCTCATCCCAACATGAGCTAGACAGCGGTGCCATAGCCAACCCATGTTAGATTTTGCCACTAAACAAGTCTCGGGTGTCACTTTATCAATTGTGAAATCAACTAAATAAAGTTTGCCCTTCAAGCGACCCGTAAATGCAATAGAGGAATCCTCCCTTCTAAAGACGGTCACACCCTCATGAGTAAAGAGACAATTGTAGCCCTTTTCACAAAGTTGAGAAACGGACAGCAAATTGTATCCCAAAGATTCAACTAAAAAGACATTGGTAATTGAATGATCATTTGAGATGGCAATCTTACCAAGACCAAGTACCTCCCCCTTACTATTATCACCAAACACAATCTTCTCCGTGGGTTCAATACTTGGCTCAAATGATGTGAACATGTCTTTCTCCCCGGTCATACGATTTGTGCATCCACTATCAAGCACCCATCCCGTGCCGCCGGAGGAGTAGACCTACAAAACAAGTTTAAGCTCGAGATTTAGGTACCCAAAAAGATTTGGGTCCTTCAAGGTTAGCCGAATACATTCTAGGTACCCACACATTTCTCAAAATGGATTTCTTTGTGTAGGCGCCAACGTATTTAACCACAAATTTACCATTCTTGTCCATGGTTACCATATAGTCACTCGTATATGATGGAGAGGACTCATGTGTCTTACTCTTCACCTTCTCTTTACCTTTCTTTTCACCCTTAATCTTGTTTGAATGATCCTTACCAACATCACTCTTTGGAACACCATGAGCAATGTTCATCAAATCGCCAAGTTTAGTCCCTTTGATGAACATGGGACCTTCATAGCCATTTGTCACTTGCTTACCATTTGTCTTACCACCTCTCTTGAGTCCAAGACCATCCTTGATGCTATGATGCCTACCATCATCATATTTTACCTTGGATTTACCTTTGTCCTTACCTTCTAACCCTTCTCTCACTAGCATGTTCAATCTCTTGATTTCATTGTCTTTTGTTTTCACTAGCTCCTCTAGCTTGGCAACGTTAGTGAGATAAGTATTCACATCAATTTTATAACATTTTGAACAACCTTCACTAGTAGAAGCATTAGAATCAAGGTTAGCCTTACATGAAGAAGAGGTGCTCTCCCAAAGAACATTATAGTTCACTTCAAGATCTTTTTATTTGATTTCTAAGCATGATAAGCTCTCTTGAAGTTCACTACTTTTGCTCTTTTGGATAGTAAGAGATTCATTTGCCAAGGTGAGATCCTTTGACATCTTCTCTTTAGAGTCATTAGTCATAGACAAGTCTACTTCTAATTTCTCTACCTTTCCTTTTTCCTTAGCAAGAGCTTCTTCTAAAACACGGTTTTTCTCCTTCTCAAGGATGAACAATTCTTCTTGTTTTACAAGGAGCTCATCCCTTTTATCTAGCTTCTTAGCTAGCTTTTTAATTTCTTTATAGCCTTTTTTCCCAAAACTTTTTATCATGTTTTCCTTAACCATTTCATCATCATCACTAGATTCATTTTCTATGTCATCACAAGGAGGAGTAGAGGAAATAGATTTGGATGTCACCTTAGTGCCCTTAGCCATAAGGCAAAGAGGGGCATGGTCTTCATCATCACTATCGGACAAGTTGGTGAAGAGGCGGCTTGATGAAGAGCTTGATTTATGGATGGCAAGTGTAGCTACGTTCTCACCTTCCGACTCTTCATCACTTGATAGCCATTCCATACCAAGACGAGCTTGTCTTGAGTATTTCTTCTTATGATCATAGCTCTTCTTGTTGTCATAGCTTCTCTTGTTCTCTTCTCTCTTGTCCTCCTTGTGCTTGCCATCTTCCTTCTTGTTGGGACACTCGGCAATGAAGTGTCCATATTCACCACATTGGTAACATGGTCTCTTCTTGCTTCTTCTAGTGTCCTTGCTCCCATTTCCTTTCTTGAAATTTCTCTTCTTGAGGAAGCCTCTAAAGTTCTTGATAAGCAATGCAATTTCTTCATCGGTGCTCTCATCTTCATCACTTGTATCTTTCTTTTTGGCTTTGGATGATTTGCCTCTTTCTTCACCTTCTTCTTTTGCCTTCAAGGCAATATACTTCTTGTTCTTCTTGCTTAGGGCCACTTTTGCTTCCTTCTCGGCAAGCTCATGTTGAAGCAACTCGCTAAGAAGGTGAACCGGCGTCATCTTCTTGAATTTCTCATCTCTTCTAATCATTTGAGTAAGATGGAAGTCTTTTGGAGTGAATGCCCTCAATAATATTTTTGTGGCTCGATAGTCACTCCACTCTTCACTTCCAAGTGCTCTAATGGTGTTGATCATTCCCATGAGTCTATCAAACATTTGTTGAGTAGTCTCATTTTCAAGCATGACAAAATCTTCAAGTTGAGCATCTAGCAAATCAATTTTGCCCTCCTTGATCATGAAAGTCCCTTCATGTGACTCTCTAAGAATATCCCAAATATCCTTTGCCACCTCCACATATTGAATCTTGTTGAATTCTTGAGGAGACAAGGAGTTGGTGATGATTCTTGTAGCTTGAGCATTGCGGTAGTAGTCTTGTGCAAGCTCCGGAGTCATCTTGCCTTTCTTGGGCTTCTTCACACCTACACACACAATCTCCCAAAGAGAGGGGTGAAGCCCGAAGAGATGCAATTTCATGTCATAGGCCCATTTTGAGTAGTTTGATCCATCAAATATGGTGCCTTGCCAAGATTAATAGATTGAAAATGAGATGCATTAAAAGTAGATATATCATTATAGTCAAGTGGAACACGAGTTAACTCCCTTGACTTATGTTTCTTCTTCTTGTCTTTCTTCTCATCCTCCTCTAGCTTATTTAACTTCTTTTTCAACTTTTCTATCTCCTTAGCCTTGGAGTCATCGTCCGAACTCTCATCCGAGCTAGAGTCCGAACTTGAGCTTGAGCTTCCACTTGGTGTGGGTGATGGATTCTTGTTTGATCTTTTGCTTCTTGTTGACTTGAAAGAAGCTTTATCTTCATTATCTTGAGGAGGTGGATCGATGGGTGGAGCTTGAGAATTGATGATGTCCACATTTAATTCACCTTCAATCCCCGACATCTTGATTCTCTTGAGCGGTTAAGCCTTGACAAGAGCCTCGGCTCTGATACCAATTGAGAGGATCTTGTAGATGCCTAGAGGGGGGTGAATAGGCGTACCTAATAGAACCTGAAAATTCTTTCTTCTCAAGTTGTCATTTTCGCCCATTCTTTGAGCTGTCAAGCCATGTATTTGGGTCCAATGCATATACATGTGTACTTTAACCCTTCTCGACCGATTTCGGGATGAGTCCTGTTGGTACATTTTCCCCTCTTGTGAGCTATATCACACGAATATCGGCCAAACATATCGTGTTCACCCGTTCTTGAGCCATTGAGCTATGTTTTAGGTCAAATGCATATGTACATGCCGTTCCAAAGAATTTCCACATTCTTGGCCGATTTTGGTTTGGGTCCCCATGGGGCCGTTTTTGCCCTCTAGCGAGATATAACACATGTTTTTCGTAACGCGTTGTTTCTACCTGTTCTTAAGTCGTTGGGCCATGTTTTGGGTCCAATGCACGACTACATGCATTTTCAAAAGTGTTCTATCATTCTTGGACGATTCCTTTATGGGACCCCGTCGGACCTTTTTTGGCCTCTCGTAACTTATAATACACTGTTCTCGGCGCAACGTGTTGGTTTTGCCATTCTTTAGCCATTGAGCCACGTCCGGGGTCCAATGAAGGTGTATGTGTATTTCTGAGAGGATCTTGTAGATGCCTAGAGGGGGGGATGAATAGGCGTACCTAATAGAACCTGAAAATTCTTTCTTCTCAAGTTGTCAGTGAAACCGGATCTTCCGAGTACTTCTAGGAAGATCCGATGATCGGATGTTCCGGGACTTACTCGGATGATCCGGTGTGAGAAATAACCTTTGCTCGAGATTCAAAATCTAACAAGTTATTTGCAATTCCACTTGAATAGAAAGTTCACAGAGGTACTCTAAGATCTATATATGATGATCAAATACAGCGGAAACCTTTATAGAGATAGATCTGGCAATATGTAGCAAATATGAGAATATATGAACCAAAATGGAGTAAGCAACACAAAAAGACACGAGATTTGTTCCCGGAGTTCACTCCCAAAGGAGCTACGTCTCCGTTGAGGCACCCACAAAGGGTAGAGTCTCTTTCAACTCGTTTCCTCCCTCAATCGACCACAAAGATCAAGATTGAGTCACTTACTAGATGGTTCCACACAAGGAACGGGTGATACAATCCTCCAAGGCGCTCCCACAAGCTAGGTGCTGCACTTGGTGACCTCTCACCGTCTAGGAGCAAGCTCCAAGAGTAACAAACGCGAATCACAAGCCAAGGATGCTTCAAATGCTTCTTTAGATGAACAAGTGCTTCCCTCACTCAAAGTCAACACCCAATCCTCAAATCTCTTCTCTCAATCAATCCCCAAATGGATCTTGGCTAGGGCAAGGTTTGGAGGGGAGTGGAGAGAAGGGGAGAGAGCTCAAAATGTGTTTCTCAGTTCTGCTTCGTCGAGCCAGAAGTGAAGGGGTAAGAGAGGGGTATTTATACCCATCCCCAAAATCTAACCGTTATGTTCTGAATCGGGAAAACCGGATCTTCCGAGTACTACTCGGATCTTCCGGATAGGCTTAGGTTAGCTGTGAAAAACTTAAGTGTACTGCCAAACCGGATCTTCCGATGAAGAAAACCAGATCTTCTGGTTTTACGCAGAATGGAACCGTATGTTCCGAAGAACACAACCGGATCTTCCGGTTTTCTCTGAGAGAGTGAGTTTTGCCCCTTAGTCTCTCAAATTTAGGTTCCATCTCAATATAGCACTTTAGCAACCTTGATTCATCAGACACGTCCCCCTTGATAGTACGGTGTTTCCTATACTCAAATTCAAAGAATAAATTCAATTTAAATCGACCATATGAGCTTCACACCATATTATTTGAATTTGGGGACCTCCTTCATATATATCTTCGTTTCTTTTCATTTTACTCCTGCACATATCTCAGTAGAAGTATGAAACCTCCAAATTGTGGTTGTAATCACCACCAAAATCACTAGGCGGCCAAATGCACTTTCAATTTCAAAGTGTTTTCCCTCATTTTCATCGGATTTTGTTTTGGGTACCCATCGGGTTGGTTTTTACCCCCCCCCCCTCCCGCCCCTAGCTATGTCACATGGTTTTCAACCCATCTTGTCGTTTTGGCCTGTTCTTGAGCCTATTACCCATGGTTTAGGTAATGGCATGGGTGCATGCAATGCATTTCCATCATCCTCAGATGATTTTGTTCCAATTTCCGGTCTTTTTGTCTTTTGTGATCTATGGCACATGGTTCTAAGCCCAACATGTTGTTCAACCATGTTTTGGGCCCAATGTATGTGTACATGTCCTTTCTCCATTTTTGCTCGATTTTGTTTCGGTCCTCGTTGGGCCATTTTTTCGCCCCCCTTAGCTAGCACACAGTTTTTCAACCCAACGTATCGTTTTCACCCGTTTTGAGCCGTTTAGCCATGGTTTGGATAAACACACGACAACATGACCATGGTTCTCCCCTCCCATAAGGTATAGCACACGATTCTCCTCCCATCGTATCATTTTCACCCGTTCTTGAGCCATTTACTACACGCCTTTTCAAAGCGTTTCTAGAATTCTCGGTCGATTTTATTTTGGGTCCTCGTTTTGCTGATTTTTGTTTCTCGCACATGGTTGTCAGCTCAAACGTGTTATTTTCGCTCGTTCTTCACCTGTTCTTAAGTCGTTGACATTTTGCGTCCAATGCACGTTTTCCTACCTTTCAAGGCATTTCCAGCATTCTCATACGATTTTTTTGAAAGGAGATTACTCAACTTTTAAGAAAGCAATAGAGGTCTACAAAGTTTGTCTGGGGTGACCAGAGAGCAAGGTACCTCCATACAAAAGCATGTAGCGACGTTATCCTATTACATACAGCTCATTAGAGCTCCATTACATCTGTTGCTGGTGGTACAGTTGTCGTCGAGTGATGTAGTGAAGCCAAAATATGGCGGCTTGCCTGATCCAGCCTGGACTAGGGGTTGATAACGAGCGAGCCGAGCCGGTGCAGCTCGTTTTTAAAACGAGCTAGCTAGGCTCGTTAACGTAACAAGCAAAAAAACACAGCTCGGCTCGGGTCGATCCAGCTTGCGAGCCGGCTCGAGCCGCTCGCGAGCAAAATCGATATACAGAAAATCAAAGACGATGAAGAGCCGCTCGCGAGCAAAATCGATACAGAAAATCAAAGACGATGAAGCAAAAAATCAATGCGAAGGAAATGGATTGACACAAGTTGCTGCACATCAAGAAAAAAATAAATAAAATCTAGCATGCAAAAGCCATCGAGTTTGGACTAAACTGGAGAAGCGCTCCTGGTCCTCACGGTCCTCCATTCCACCGTGATGGAGGGGATTGGCAGTGGCACCGCTAGATGCTGTCCTGCGTTGGCCACGAGCCTTGCGTCAAACTTGTCCGCAGCTGCTGCCCCGCATGTCTGCGTCCCGCGCGGTTTGAGGTGGGGAAAAGGGAGAGTGGCAGCCGGCAAGGGAGGATGGAAGGGATCGACGATGCAGTTGCGAAGATGTGCCTGCGGCGGCGCGAGAGCGAGACGGACAGGGGAGGAAGGAGGACGGGTTGCGGCTAGCTGAGTTTGAGGAGCCAGCGAGCGCCCGCTCCGCCGCCGACGGCCTGTGACAGGATGAGACGCAAGAGAGGCGAATGGATAAGGTCGGGGCAGGAGGCCTGGAGCGCTAACTGTTGCGCTTCGTTCTTGGGTTGTTCCTGGTGCATTACATGCCAGCTTGTTCGGTTAGACATGGATTGGTTGAGTTCCATATGGAATGGGTGGGATTGAGTCCATAAGTAGTGACTCATGGACTCAATGTAACGACCCAAATTTACTAAGCATGTCATACAGCATACATGAGCATCGTTATTGCATTGTTTGACTATATTTGGGCTTACTTGAAATTATTTTTAAATAAAAAACTTGAATTTTTGCACCTACTTTGTGAAGCAACTAAAATTTTCACCATAAGACTTAGGCTGAGAAATTACATGATTGTCGGGACCCTGGAAAAGGGGTACCCTAACTTGGGCCCTAAACTACTTAGCAACAAGGCCTACGACGACGTCGGCCTGGCTCTGCAGCCCGGCAAAGGCCCGTCACGACAACTCCTTCCTTGGAACCCATACCGCTCGAGGTAGACGACCACCCTCGAGCAGGGATGTCCGTGACGATCGAGCCTAACCGAGCTCGAGGTTTACAACTACCCTCGAGCGGGGATCTCCGTCTCGTACGAGGGTCGGCTAGCTCGAGCATGCGGTCCATGCTCGAGCCCGCCACGCCGGGAACGACGCCCTCGCTCTGCGATCTATCACTTCAAGACATGATGTCGTCCCTCCACGGTCAAAAAGCGGGGGAATCGCTGCGTCATGTCACCGCCCACGCCACGGAGAAGACATCGGTCAAATCCAATCGCACAGTGGACTTCTGAGCGCCACGCCGCACGGCAAACCTAACCTGGCAGTAACACTGTGCCAACCACTCCTTTGACTCCGCCCGCCTCGGATGCGCCACTACCCTCGAAAGCAACCCTCGAAGGAAGCTACCGAACCCCGACCCAGGCGGCCGTACGAAGACCTCTACCCTCGAAGCCGTGGACCGTCACTCGAGGACGTTACGTCAACTGTCGCCATGCCGTCAGCCGGAGTAGGAAGGCGCGATTCCCGCCCGCGTGGTACACGGCATGGGCAGCACAGTGCACCAAACGACGTCAGCGCCACGACCACGTCACGACACGAACGCATGTATCCGTTCCCTCCTCCTTGGTCTATAAAAGGGGGAGGGAAGCTCATGCAAAAGAAAAAAGACGAACGAGAAGAACACGAGTTCATACACACTCTAGAACGCACCCACACATCATAGCCTGGGACTTAGGAGCTTATCTCCTTCTCCCACCTTGCTTGTAAACCCCTACTACAAGCAACACGTAACCAGGTGCATCGCACCACTGCTGGACGTACGGCCCCGTGGCCGGAACCAGGATAAACCCTTGTCTCTCACTCTCGCCATCGGGAAAAGCGAGTGGTTAGCACCGCAATCACTCGTCGGTGCCGGTGCGACCAAATCAGGCACCGACAGTTGGCGCGCCAGGTAGGGGACCAGCGCTGCGCTACTCCCATTCCCGATGGCGAACTCCGGCGAAGGACGGCCTCTGCTGGGCGAGAGCAATCTGCTCCCAGCGGGGCAGGAGATCCGGTTCGGGAGCCTGCGGTTCCAAACATGTGGCGACGATTACCACATGCGCATCCTCCAGGAGGATCCCAGCGACCAACCGGAGCCTCATCACCAGCTTCCGGCGGCACCGCGACGGCGGAGTCATCCCGGACCTCGCGCACGACGAGCACGCACCGCAAGGCGTGCCGCCAACGTCAGTAACCCCCATCCCACAAGGGAAGGGGACGTTTTGCGGTCAGGAGCACAGGAGAGGGCTGCTCCCTTCCTCCCAGGGCCCATGTCCGCACCACGCGCTACGACGGTGCATTCCTATCCATACGGGCTACGCAACTCCGCGGATGCGTACGCCTCCTCCATCCGCGCTACCATGAGCGCGTATGACAACCAACCTGGTTGCCACCCAGTTTCCGACCGAGATTTCGCCGATCCGTTGCCCGGTGATCCCCGCACGGAGTCCGATGATAGACACGCATTTACGCGTACACACCTTGGTTGGGACTACTCGGGTCTCCGCGACCCAGAGGCCTTTATTGCCTTTCAAACAGCGGCGGATTACTGCTTCGGGTATTCCGATGATGAGTATGACCCAACCAAGGAGTGTTTCGTCATCAACGACGGACAGCTCAGCGAGGGATCGACGTCCGACGACGACGGCGGAGGTGACGGCCAGGGGGACAACGATGGCGTAGATCTGACAGGCGCGCAGCCGTCGGACCCATCGGATCACTCTCCTTCCGAGGACGAGCGGCATCCGCGCCATCAGCCACGAGCTAGTGGTGACGTTTCGCCACCAGCGCGCTCCGACCGCGAACCCGCCAAGCAAGACGACGAACGCGGCACGGACGCCCGACACGCGGGACGAGTGGCTCAGGCCCGCATCCTCGCTGAGGGCAAAGACAATGATCTCGCCCCCAGGACGAGCCAGAAGCTCATCGCGGCGGCCGCGCTGCTCCGAGCCATGCCGGAAGCAGCCACCCCCGAAGGGCGAAAACTGCACCTCGAGGCTCAAAAGCTGGTCGAGCATGCTGCCCGACAGCATGCCGAGAGCTCGGCCTCCCGCCTTCGACGCTCCTCAGCCTCGAAGGGCGAACGAGGAGGGGAATCCTCGGTACGCTCACCCCGACCCAACGGCAGGGCGCGAGCACAATCCCGGGCCAACTCCCGCCGCGACACGGCGCGACGCCACGCCAGCGAACCACGTGCGCTCGAAACACGAACATTTCCAGCAAGGGAACCCGCGAGGTCACGCCTCCGGGACACCCGTGGCACGGACGATGATGGCGACGCCCGCAATACCCTGAACGAAATCAGGCGGCGAGATCGAGCCCGGACCCACCAGGGCGGGCGCACCGACGTAGGGCGGAACCGGGATGCGGCCCCAGAGCCAGCAGGCACGCGGGTGTTCAGCTACAACATCCGCACTGCCCCGATTCCCCCCCGTTTCCGACAGCCTACAACCATCACCAAGTACTCTGGGGAAACGGACCCCAGGGTATGGCTCAATGACTACCGTCTAGCGTGCCAGCTCGGCGGCGCCACAGACGACGCCATGATCATCCGAAATCTGCCACTCCACCTGGCAGATTCCGCGCGGACATGGCTCGAGCACCTGCCCCCGAACCGGATCCGCGACTGGGACGACCTGGTCGAGACCTTCGTGGGAAATTTCCAGGGCACCTACGTGCGCCCCGGAAACACGTGGGACCTTCGGGGGTGCAGGCAAAAACCTGGCGAGTCGTTGAGGGATTTCATCCGGCGCTTCTCCAAGCGCTGCACCGAGCTCCCCAACATCTCCGACCACCAAATCATCCACGCTTTCCTCGAAAGCACCACCTGCTATAGCTTGGTGTGCAAGTTGGGGAGGAGCCCACCCCCCGACGCGAACCGGCTATTCGAGATAGCCTCGAAGTACGCCTCGGGGGAAGAGGCGGCCAACGCCATCTTCAACGACAAAAAGGGGAAACGCCCCGAGGAAGCGTCCGCGGAGGACGATAAGGCGAAGGGCCCCTCGAAAAAACGAAAACACGGCAAGAAGGGAAAGAAGCCCCGGGCCCCCCGCGGGACGGGCGACGTCGAGGACGAGGCCCTCGCGGTCGACCCTAACCACAGGGGACCTCGAGGTCCCCCGCGTGGTGGCGGTGTTTTCGACGACCTCCTCAAGAAGCCGTGCCCTTACCACAAAACCGCGGTCGCTCACACCCTCGAGCAGTGTGAGATGCTGCGGAAGTTCTACAACCGCATCCCTCGAAAGGATGGCGGTCCGCCCAGGGATGGTGGAGCCAAGGATGACGACGGATACCCCGAGGTGGAACACGTGTTCTTCATCACGGGAGGTCCCGCGGCTAACTTGAAGCCTCGACAGCGGAGGAGGGAACGTAGGGAAGTCATGCTGGTCCGCCCAGCGACCCCCTCGTACCTCGACTGGTCATCGGAGACCATCTCGTTCGGTCGCGAAGACCATCCCGACCATATCCCGAACCCCGGGCAGTATCCTCTCGTCGTCGACCCCGTCATCGGCAACACGCGCTTCTCCAAGGTGCTCATGGATGGCGGCAGCAGCCTCAACATCCTGTACGCTCCAACTTTGGAGCTTATGGGGATCAGCACCAACGAGCTGCGGCCCAACAAGTCCTCCTTCCATGGGGTCGCGCCCGGAAAGCGCGTCCAAACCCTCGGGCAGATCGATCTGCCTGTCTGCTTTGGAACCCTGGGAAACTTCCGCAAGGAAGTACTCACCTTCGAGGTAGTGGGCTTCAAGGGAGCCTATCACGCCATCTTGGGAAGGCCATGCTACGCCAAGTTCATGGCCATCCCCAACTACACCTACTTCAAGATGAAGATGCCAGGGCCTCACGGAGTCATCACGGTCGGTCCGACGGTCGAGCACGCCTACGTGTGCGACATCGAGAGCATCGAGCTCGCAGAGGCTCTTGCCCTCGATGAGACCCTCGTGGCGGATCTGGAAGCGATCGTCAACACGCTCCCTGATGCCAACGAACGGCAGCAGGGGAGTTTCGCGCCCGCTGAGGACACCAAGACTGTTCCCCTCGACCCCGATAGCTCCGACGGCAGGGTGTTGAGGATCAGCTCTTCCCTCAGTGACAAATAGGAAGTGGTGCTCGTCGACTGCCTCCGCGCCCACGCAGACATCTTCGCGTGGAGCCCCTCGGACATGCCAGGCATTCCGAGGGAGGTCGCCGAGCACTCTCTTGATATCCGCCCCCACTCCAAGCCGGTCAAGCAACGTCTCCGCCGTTTCGACGAAGTGAAACGGCGGGCGATCGGTGAGGAGGTACGCAAGCTGTTGGAGGCCGGATTCATCAAGGAAGTGTTTTACCCCGAGTGGCTAGCAAATCCTGTGCTAGTAAAAAAGAAAAGTGGGAAGTGGAGAATGTGTGTAGACTACACCAGCTTGAATAAAGCCTGCCCAAAAGTCTCATTTCCTTTACCACGAATAGACCAAATTGTGGATTCCACGACGGGATGCGAACTTTTATGTTTCCTTGATGCGTATTCCGGTTACCATCAGATCAAGATGAAGGAGTCCGACCAGCTCGCGACTTCCTTCATCACTCCTTTCGGCATGTACTGCTACGTTACGATGCCCTTCGGCCTTCGAAACGCCGGGGCCACGTATCAACGCTGTATGCTCCACGTCTTCGGGGATCATATAGGTCGTATCGTAGAAGCATATGTCGACGACATTGTCATAAAAACCAGGAAGGCGAACGACCTGGTGCGCGACCTCGAGGTCGTCTTTGGCTGCCTCAGGACGCACGGAGTAAGACTCAACCCCGAGAAGTGCGTCTTCGGTGTGCCTCGAGGCATGCTCCTGGGTTTCATTGTCTCCGAACGAGGCATCGGGCCCAACCCCGAGAAGGTCACGGCCATCCAACAGATGGAACCGATCCGTGACCTGAAGGGCGTACAGAGGGTGATGGGGTGCCTAGCGTCCCTAAGCCGCTTCATCTCTCGTCTCGGAGAGAAGGGGTTGCCTCTGTATCGACTTTTGAGGAAGTCAGAGCACTTCACCTGGACTGCGGAGGCTCAGGAAGCTCTTGACCGACTCAAAACTGCGTTAACAAACACGCCGATCCTTACCTCACCGAAAGAGGGCGAACCTCTCCTCCTCTATGTCGCAGCAACGACTCAAGTCGTCAGCGCGGTCATAGCAGTAGAAAGGAACGAGGAAGGACACTCTCTGCCAGTCCAGCGACCGGTGTACTACATTAGCGAGGTCCTATCTGAGACCAAAACGAGGTATCCCCACATCCAGAAGCTGGTCTACGCCATCGTGCTGGCTCGACGCAAGCTGCGACACTATTTCGAGGCCCACCCGGTGACCGTCGTGTCGTCCTTTCCGCTGGGCGAAATCATCCAGAACCGCGAGGTCTCTGGGCGAATCTCGAAATGGTCGACGGAGCTGATGGGGGAGACCCTCGCTTACGCACCGAGGAAAGCGATCAAGTCCCAGACTTTGGCTGACTTCGTGGCCGAGTGGACCGACACCCAGCTCCCTCCCTCGAAGTCCAGCCTCGACTGCTGGGAAATGTACTTCGATGGGTCGGTGATGAAGACCGGCGCCGGCGCTGGGCTACTCTTCATCTCACCCCACGGGGAGCACGTTCGATACGTTGTGCGGCTCAACTTCCCTGCGTCCAACAACATGGCGGAATATGAAGCGCTTCTTGCTGGCTTGAAAATCGCACTCGAGCTCGGCATTAAGCGCCTGGACATTCGCGGCGACTCGCAACTGGTCGTCGATCAAGTGATGAAGGAATCGAGCTGCCACGACGAAAAAATGGCGGCGTACTGCCAGGCGGTACGTAAGCTCGAAGACAAGTTCGACGGCCTCGAGCTTCACCACATCGCACGAAGGTACAACGAGGAAGCCGATGAATTGGCGAAGATCGCGTCGGGGCGAGCCCCCGTTCCCCCGAACGTCTTTGCCAAAGACATCGACGTACCCTCGATTACCCTCACCGCCTCGACCCAAGCCTCGACCGTACCCGACGCTCAAACGTCCGCCCCCGACCCCACGAGCGCGGAGCTCTTGGCGGACGAGGACGAGCCTATGGGATACGAAGCCTGCTCGGGAGATGAGGACGAGGCGGAGGCAATGGAAATTGACGAGGTTTCGGCACCTCGAGATTGGCGGAGCCCGTACCTCGATTGGCTCGACGGAGGCGTCTTGACTAGCGATCGAACGGAGGCAAGGCGCGTAGCGAGGAAAGCTAAGCGGTTCCTCACCATCGAGGGGGAGCTGTACCGACGGGGAGCCTCGGGGGTCCTGCAACGCTGCATCCCGTTACCCGAAGGAAAAGAGCTTATCCTTGACATTCACGCGGGCGTGTGCGGGCATCACGCCGCTCCACGAACGCTCGTGGGTAACGCCTTTCGACAAGGCTTCTACTGGCCCACTGCCGTGGCGGACGCCACGGAGGTGGTACGGACCTGCGAAGGGTGCCAGTTCTACGCGCGCAAGACGCACCTACCCGCTCAGGCGTTGCAAACCATCCCCATTACGTGGCCTTTTGCCGTATGGGGCCTCGACCTTGTCGGGCCAATGGCGAAGGCACCCGGGGGCTTCACACACCTGCTGGTGGCCATCGACAAATTCTCCAAATGGATCGAGGCTCGACCCATCAGCAGGATCAAGTCTGAGCAGGCGGTGCTCTTCTTCACCGATATAATCCATCGGTTCGGGGTTCCCAACTCCATCATCACCGACAATGGTACGCAATTCACAGGAAAGAAGTTCTTAAAGTTCTGCGACGATTTCCACATCCGAGTGGATTGGTCAGCAGTGGCTCACCCACAGACGAATGGCCAAGTAGAACGTGCCAATGGCATGATTCTACAAGGCCTAAAGCCCAGAATTCACAACAAACTGAAGAAGTTTGGACACAAGTGGGTGCAAGAGCTACCATCGGTGATTTGGAGTCTGAGAACGACCCCAAGCAGAGCAACAGGGTTCTCCCCATACTTCCTCGTCTTTGGGGCAGAGGCCATCCTCCCTACGGATCTGGAATATGGGTCCCCTAGGCTCTGAGCGTACCAAGAGCAGCGAAACTGCCAGGCTCGAGAGGACTCGCTCGACCAGGTCGACGAGGCTCGAGATGTGGCTTTACTCCACTCGGCAAGGTACCAGCAGAGCCTGCGTCGACAACAGGCTCGAAGGATCCGACACCGAGATCTCTGTAAAGGAGACCTCGTGTTGAGGCTTCGACAGGACAACCGAGGGCGGCACAAGCTCTCACCCCCATGGGAGGGGCCATACATCATCGCCGAAGTTCTCAAGCCCGGAACGTACAAGCTAGCTGACGAGGACGGGCACGTCTTCACAAACGCCTGGAACATCCAACAGCTACGTCGTTTCTATCCCTAGAGTGGCCCCGCGGCCCTCGAAATCTTTGTACATACTTTAGTTTTGTGCAAGTTCTTTTGAATTAAGTGTCGATGCTTTTACCCCCACAGTTTGGAAGAAAATAAAACGAACTTTTATTCTTTTCAAGCTTCGAGGGAGGTTTGGCTCTACCCTCGGTAGAGCCATCCCTCCCTCGGGGGCTACATGGGGGCTAACCCTCGAAAAAATCGTCGCTTTTCAAAAGAAAAATCCTTTGCGAAACCTCGAAGGAGACACGCTAGGCGTGAAACGGACAAGGGCAGGGTCGCCTGAGCCGAGTGTTCGCTTACGCCTCGAGGCTACGGCAACACCTCACTTCCCTCCGCCCAAGTCATTCACGTACGAACGATCCTAGCAACGCTCTCCCCTCGAGGCACAAGCATCGGACTAATGCATGTCGCGAAGGCACCGCATAAAAATAACATCACGATTAAAGCAAAATAAACGACGTTCAGTAAGATACGAGCAAATCAGTCTTACAAAAAAAAAAGGAGTTCGAAATCCTAATCTACTTCTTTACAATCGGGCTTGATGGCCCGAGATTTTCAGGGATCGCCCCCGCCGCCAAGGTCGTCCCAGCCGCCGCCGTCCTCGCCAGGAAAGAGGGCGCCCTCGAAGTAGCCGGCAAGCACTCGCGCCGTCCCGTCAGCAGCAGCATCGGCCTCGTCCATCGCCGCCACCACCTCCTCGTCGGTGAGGTTGTCGGCGACGACGTACCCAGCGGCGAGCTTCGAGAGGTCTGCTTGGTAGTGGGTCGTAACCACTCCAAGCGCCTTCCGAACTCCGAGCAGAAGGGCTTCCTTCACGCGCGAAGTGAAGTGGCCCCCAAGCGCTCGAACGCGGCTTGCGAGGGTGCTCCCAGACTGCAGGCCGGGACCAGCAATCTCGTTGCAGGCGGCCGAGGGCCGCCTGCACCAGCTCGTCGAGCTCACGCTGGGTCTCCGTCTGCGCCACCAGCACGGCCTCCTTCGACTCGGTCTCGGCCTGAAGCGCCTGCTTCAATGCTGCACCAACAAGAGTCAGCCAAAAAGCAACAAAACGAAAGGGTCAGAGCTCGAGCCAAATCAGCTTACCCTCGACCTGTCCCTGAGCAGCCTCGAGGGCCCTCTCCGCCTCCTGGGCCCGCTGCTCCACCTCTCGCGCCTGCCGCTCCGCCGTGGCCCGAGCAGTCTGCTCCTGCTCAAGCCGGTCTCGAGCCTCGACCGCGAGACGCCGTTCCTCCTCGACCGCCAGCTCCGCCGCGCGATGCGCAGCCCGCTCGTTCTCCAGCCAGTCATTGCGGTTCGCGAGCTGCTCGCGGAGGGCGCTGGCCGAGCCTTCGAGGCAAGCGATGACCTCGCCCTTCTCCCGACCCTGGGCAAGGGCCTGGTCCCGAGCACCTCGAAGGTCGTCCAGCTGGCGGTCTCGAGCCTCGAGCGCCCCGGACAAGCGACGGAGCTCCAGCGATAACTCCGCAATCTGGTCGTTCTTCGCGAACGCCTGTTTGCGGAGTTCCTGCGAAAAGAAAAAGAGATAAGCCTTATTCGAAAAAATAAGGCATGGCAAAAACATCACTTACACCGAGACGTACCTGGTGGACCTTGCCGGCATCGTCGTGAAGACGGAGGATGTCCTGCAGCGCCCTGCGAACGTCCAAGCCGTGTGACGACTGGACCTCCCACAGAGTCTCCTCTGCCACGGCTTCGTCGACGAACCGCTGGGGAAGCACGCTGCGGGCTTGCCACATCTCCGCGCTTCCACGGGCGTGCGCCTCGTAGGACCAAGCCGCCGCTGGCCCTGGCTGAACCGTGATGAGAGTCGACGGCGCGGCCCCGCCACTCTCGCGCCCCTGCGTCACGGGGGCTCCAACCCCCAGAGCCTCTGCCAGCTCCGTCAAGTGGGGGAATCCGCCACCGTGGGTCCGCCTCTCTCCCCCTCATGCGGAGGGACCACCGCGGCGTCCGCCTCCGCGGGCGCCGCAGACGGCTCCTCGACGCGAAGAGCCTCCCCAGGCGCGGGGTTGGCTTCCTCGGGCCGAGCTGCCTCGACGTGGGGCTCGATCGCGCCCTCGAGGAGCTGAGGCGGCCTTGGCCCCTCGAGGACCGGAGGCGCCTCCTCGCGCGGCCGCTGCCCGGCCTACAGCTCCGCCTGAGTGTCGAAAAACGTAACGAAGTCCTGCACGACTTCGTTCGTCGGGCCCAGGAGCGGCGAGGACGAGTGCGGCGACGAGCTAGGCCCGATCTTGAGGGCCTTGGTTGGCGCAAGGGAAGGCGTGCTCCGCCCTCCAGATCGACTGCGACACGAAAAGAGCTCGGTTAGAGACAAAAACGAAACATCAACGACAAGCAAGCAACAAAGAAAACTTACCGCACGAAGGGGAGTTTCCGTTTTGGCCTCAAGGCCGGAACGGGAGCTGCCCCCGGGACCTCGCCTCCTGTGGCCGCGACGGTTTCCCCTTGAGGAGCCGTCCTCGAGGCCTCGTCTCCCGCGGAGACGACGGTTTCCCCTTGGGGGGTTACCCTCGAGGCCTCCTCGCCCCTCGTAGAGTCGACGGGCTCTACTTGGGGGACTTCCGCTTCCGCCCCACGGGCCGGGGCCTCCTCGACGGCCCTCGGCCGCTCGGGCGCCTCGCCTCCACCCCGAGGTTCCTCGAGGGCAGCCGGTGCTGTCCCCGATGGACCCTCAAAGGAAGGCCCCGCAGTCGACGGAGGGGCCTCGCCTTGGCCCTGGGTTCCCTCGGGAACAGCCGCGGCCGCCCCCGACGGACGCTCGACGGAGGGCACCGCAGTCGATGGCGGTGTCCCAAGGTCGATGACCTCCTCGCCACCACCCCCAGACATCGCAGCGGGGGCGGGCCCACCGATGCAAAGCTCGAACGGAGACGGGCTCCTCGCCCCGCCATCTCCATCAGATCCCTCGGGATCCGTGGAGGATTCTGGCGCAGGGAGCGGTGAGAGCCCCCGCCTCGCCCGCTCGCGGTTCTCCGCCTCGAGCTTCTTCCGCTTCCGCTCCTTCCGCTGCGACCGGGCCTCCCTCCGAGCCTTGGCCTCCTTCGCCTTCTCGGCGAGGGCGCGGTTGACAGCCTTGTCCTCAGGGACAGGGGGTTTGGAGTAATTGCCGCGCGAGACGCCCTACAAGGCACCATTCGAAGGGTCAGAAACACAAAAACAAAACCAAAAAAGCAAAAGCAAAAATCAAGGGTCACTCACGAAGCTCACGTAGCCATCCTCAGGCCGCATCGGCACCGTCCACGGGTCGTCGGGCAA
The DNA here is from genome assembly GCA_015342445.1 of Digitaria exilis. NCBI lineage: Eukaryota > Viridiplantae > Streptophyta > Magnoliopsida > Poales > Poaceae > Digitaria > Digitaria exilis. The sequence continues at coordinate 4,874 of JACEFO010002345.1, read as the reverse complement.
CTTGTCGACGGCGCGCCGCGCCCGCTGCACGGCGGGTGGCGGCGGGCAACGGCTCCGCCACCATCACCGTGCCGGTGAGGTCGGCGCCGGGGGTCATCTCGTACAGCGAGAGCCTCCGCCGCATAAGGGGAAGCACGCGCCGCCGGTGGAAGTTGGCGATGACTCCGCCAGCGGTGAGGCCGAGCCTCGAAAGCGCTGGAGCGCCTCGACCAGCGGGTCGAGCTTCTTCTTCCGCGACGGCGGCGACACTCCGAAGTGTCAGTCGGCCTGCTTCTCCGTCAGTAGCAGGCCGGGTAGGGCGGCAGATGTTCTCCGTCGTTGCGGAGATAGAACATCCCTTATCCCAGTCCTGGTTGTTGGAGACCATGGAGCTCGGGATATAGAGGTCTTTGCGCCCCTTCCGAACTTGGAGCACCAGGCCGCCGGCGCGAGCAGGGCGACGAACCCCCTTGGAGACGTACTCCAAGAAAAGCTCGCCGACGAAGAGGTGGCACCAAAGGTCCCAATGGGCCTCGATGCCGAGATAACCCTCGCAGATGGCGACGAAGACCGCGCCTGCGAGATCGCGTTCGGCGAGAAGTTGTGGAGCTCCACCTTGTAGTGGAAGCACAACGCTCGCATGAACCTCCCACCGGAACTCCAAAGCCCCGCTCATGGAAACGAGCGAAGCTGACGACGTAGCCCCTCGGCGGATCAGGCTCCGTAGCGGCCCCCGGCGAGATCCAGACGGGCGGCTCGCCGTCGACGTTGGGTGGCAGCACCCCGACCTCCACAAGGCTGTCCAAGCAATGCTTGGTGGCGTTGGACGGCTTCCATGGCGCGGGATCGGCGAACTGGGCCATGAAGGAGGAGGGAGAGCTCGGACGAAGGAAGAAGACGAAGGCGATAGCTAGGGCAAAAGGGACTGAAGGCTAAGGCGAAAACGCAAAGGGAAGCGTACCCTTGGCATGGGCACTGCCGTGCTATTTATACTCCCCCGCGGAGCTAAGCACGGCAGGACTCCAGCCTTGACGCGACAGGTCCCTAGACTGACAGCCAGGCCTGCCCGGCGGACGTTAACGGCACGGGCCGCGTCAAACGCGCAATCGAGTAACTACGCCGTAAATTTCGAGGAGTCTGGCGCGGCAGACGTGCGGTCGTGTCAAACTGCGCCCGCACGCCTCACCCGAGAAAGCGCGCCCACTTCTCCCACTTCTCCCACGATCGCACGAAACCGCGAAGTTTTCGCCGCGGGTCATCATGACTCGCGCAGAACGAGGGCGCATTCAAGACGCCCACCCTCAAAGGAGGGACCTCGAAGCTCGAAGGCTCGAGGATGCCCCCTCGAGGAAAGAGGTCCTCGAAAACCTCGAAAACCCGCGCGGAGCCGGAACCATGAAATCACGCTCGATGGTTTCTTCCTCGAATTGAAGAAAGCCATCGTGCTACTGATCAGGGGTTCGAACCTTGGGCCTACGAAGGGTTCGACAAGGGCCTCAGATCAACCGAGTCAGGGATAATCGACCGGTACCAGCCGAAGCTCGAACGCTCGGGGAGCCAGCCGATTATGTTCGAGCCGGGCAAAGTGCCTAGATCGAGGGACCCCTCGAGGGGAGCATCGAGCCCTCGACCTCTATCAAATGAGGTCCGAGTCCCATCTAGCATACTTTGCGAAAGGCTTCTACGGGCGTGTCCCTGTGACCACGAGCCTACCCCTATCGAATGGGGTATGACGTCCGCTCGAACCACCCGTTAACAGCTCAACCAGGCACCCGTGGCTCGATCCCACCGAGGGAAGCATGGTCGCCTCCTCCTCAGCACCCTCAAACAGGGGCTCGAGGCACGTAGAAAGCTCGAAATCCCCCCTACTTCAGCACAGTGGACGAACCCACACTTGAGGAAGCAGCAAATGCTCTGTGCGTCAGGCTGAGACCTTGAGAGAGTGTCAACCACTCTCCAAGGCCTCGGGGGCTACACCCGCGGGTGCCAGCTAGCGCCCCACATGGACTCCCGGAACCCACGAAGAACGAAGCCTCGAAAAGCCTCGGCGAACTCCAGCCTTCACAGGATGAAAAACCTCATCCCTGCGAAGTGCGGGGGCTTACTGTCGGACCCTGGGATAAAGGGGTACCCTAACTTGGGGCCCTAAACTACTTAGCACAAGGCCTACGACGACGTCGGCCGTGGCTCTGCAGCCCGGCAAAGGCCCGTCACGACAACTCCTCCTTGGAACCCATACCGCTCGAGGTAGACGACCACCCTCGAGCAGGGATGTCCGTGACGATCGAGCCTAACCGAGCTCGAGGTTTACAACTACCCTCGACGGGATCTCCGTCTCGTACGAGGGTCGGCTAGCTCGAGCATTGCGGTCCATGCCGAGCCCGCCACGCCGGAACGACCCCTGCTCTGCGATCTATCACTTCAAGACATGAATGTCGTCCCTCCACGGTCCAAAAAAGCGGGGGAATCGCTGCGTCATGTCACCGCCCACGCCACGGAGAAGACATCGGTCAAATCCAATCGCACAGTGGACTTCTGAGCGCCCACGCCGCAACGGCAAACCTAACCTGGCAGTAAACACTGTGCCAACCACTCCTTTGACTCCGCCCGCCTCGGATGCGCCACTACCTCTCGAAAGCAACCCCGAAGGAAGCTACCGAACCCGACCCAGGCGGCCGTACGAAGACCTCTACCCTCGAAGCCGTGGACCGTCACTCGAGGGACGTTACGTCAACTGTCGCCATGGCCGTCAGCCGGAGTAGGAAGGCGCGATTCCCGCCCGCGTGGTACACGGCAGCATGGGCAGCACAGTGCACCAAACGACGTCAGCGCCACGACCACGTCCACGACACGAACGCATGTATCCGTTCCCTCCTCCTTAGGTCTATAAAGGAGCTTATCCTCCTTTCTCCCACCTTTGCTTGTTAAACCTCCTACTACAAGCAACCACGTAACCAGGTGCATCGCACCACTCCGCTGGACGTACGGATCCGTGGCCGGAACCAGGAATAAACCCCTATGTCTCTCACTCTCGCCATCGGGGAAAAGCGAGTGGTAGCACCGCAATCACTCGTCATCTCTGGTGCCGGTGCGACCAAATCAGGCACCGACAATGATTAAATTAGTACTTTTGAAAATAAGATTTAATCATGATTTGTATAGAATTTTAGAAATTATTGAGGGCAAACAGTCTTACCTGAATGACCTAAATATATATCATTTTGGAAGAATTTTTGTTTTAAAACTATAAAAGCTATTGTGCCATTAAATAGCAAAATGGATCGCTTTTGATTTATAGCATCCACTAAAAAAGGTTTTATAATCTTGGTGAGATGTCTAGATAGTCTTTTCTTATTTTAGAAAGACAAAGGAATAGATAATTTAGTCTATCTTCTAATCTGTTCTTTCGCGTAACGGACAAATTCAAGTTTTGAATTCAAATGTATATGAAATCCTAGTTCAATCAGTTTGAACCGGTAAGCCACCACGGTTTGACCGGTATAAGCGAGCGTTTGGGTCGGTTTAGGACGGCCGGTTTGGACGGTAAGCCGGCTCATAACAATTAATTTGTCATGTTTTAAAATTAACTAAAAATTTAAAAAAAAAATAAAGAAAAAATTCCTAAAAAATATTTTACAAGGTGCATGTTAGAATTTATGGTGTCAAAATTTGTCTCAAATATAGTGTGATTTAGTAATTTTAGTGTGCATTAAGAAGTTCAATGAGCGATTTTTCTTCTTTTCCTGTTTTTGTTAAAACCCTCTCTAAATGCCCGCAAAAAATATGGATGAGCAAATATTTGAAAATTTTTTACACCAATAGATTACATATCCTTAAAGTAATTTTAGGATTTTTTTATATTTTTCTATTTTAAATTTAAATTATAAAACCGCCCCAAACCCTTTACCGGTTCCGGGGCGGTTTACCAGGCCACGGGGTTATTGAAACGGGATTGCGAACCCTGATCCCAGACAGCTGAGCGCAAAATCATCGATCTCCCTCACCGTCTGCTCCGTCCGTGGCCCGTGCGTCCGCTCCGACAGGCACGGACCCAGTTCCCTCCAGCCTCCCTCACGTAAACAAAACCACGGGCTTTCCTTCTCTCTGTTCTCTCTCCTGCAGTTCACTCTTTTCCTCGTTCTTTTCTCCCTCGTGCTGGGAGCTGAGCTACTGTGTCCTCCTGGTCTCCGGCGAGCAGGGATCCGGCCAGCATGCGGCCTGTCCAGGCCATGGCCAGGCCGGCAGCAGGCTGCACTTTCCAAGCTTCTCCCCATCGGCAGAACAACAGTCTGATTTTGTTTTTCCCCATCGACGGTCCAAGCAATTCAAGTCTAATCTCTCCAATCGATGAGTTTCTTCGACTAGGGTCCGTTCAATCATCTTCCCCCATCTTGGTGAGTTCCTGCTGTTTGTCCTCCCCAAATTCCATTTGCTAGATCTCCATGAGCTCTAATTTGGTGGTCGCCTCGCTCTTGGGGTGCATGTGTTCTTACCCCCTATGCATGTCAATGTTAAGGTTAATTAAGAACGGGTATCCCCATCCTGCCATAGAAAGCTTTTTCTTAGGATTATTTTTCAAACCCCGGTTGGCAAATCGGTCGCCGTGAATCAACCGCAAGCCTATTTGCCGGCAAGCTTTTCAAGAACTAATTTACAGTTCTTGCCATTACGAAGAAATATATGAAACAAATCTATTTCTTTTTAGCTATTTAAAATGTTTACAGTAGACTTACTGCTGTTTCATAATATGTTTACTTGAAAATATTTCTTCTCTCATTTATGCTTTTATGCCAGCATATATACACAGCTATCATAGCATATTTTATTTATTTTGCATCATTTGTATTCGTGTAGGCTGAGACCGAGAGACGCCGAGGTTGAGTTCGTGCCAGACC
>JACEFO010002344.1:0-33076 GCA_015342445.1 Digitaria exilis | reverse complement strand
AAAAAAATAAATAAAATCTAGCATGCAAAAGCCATCGAGTTTGGAACTAAACTGGAGAAGCGCTCCTCTGGTCTCACGGGTCCTCCATTCCACCGTGATGGAGGGATTGGCAGTGGCACCGCTAGATGTGTCTGCGTTGGGCCACGAGCCTTGCGTCAAACTTGTCCGCAGCTGCTGCCCCGCATGTTGCGTCCGCGCGGTTTGAGGTGGGGAAAAGGGAAGTGGCAGCCGGCAAGGGAGGATGGAAGGATCGACGATGCAGTTGCGAAGTGTGCCTGGCGGCGGCGCGAGAGCGAGACGGACAGGGGAGGAAGGAGGACGGGTTGCGGCTAGCTGAGTTTGAGGAGCAGCGAGCGCCCGCTCCGCCGCCGACGGCCTGTGACAGGATGAGACGCAAGAGAGGCGAATGGATAAGGTCGGGCAGGAGCCTGGAGCGCTAACTGTTGCGCTTCGTTCTTGGGTTGTTCCTGGTGCATTACATGCCAGCTTGTTCGGTTAGACATGGATGGTTGAGTTCCATATGAATGGGTGGGATGAGTCCATAAGTAGTGACTCATGACTCAATGTTAACGACCCCAAATTTACTAAGCATGTCATACAGCATACATGAGCATGTTATTGCATTGTTTGACTATATATTTGGGCTTACTTGAAATTATTTTTAAATAAAAAACTTGAATTTTTGCACCCTACTTGTGAGCAACTAAATTTTCACCATAAGACTTAGGCTGAGAAATTACATTGATTGTCGGGACCTGGAAAAGGGGTACCTAACTTGGGCCCTAAACTACTTAGCAACAAGGCCTACGACGACGTCGGGCCTGGCTCTGCAGCCCGGCAAAGGCCCGTCACGACAACTCCTTCCTTGGAACCCATACCGCTCGAGGTAGACGACCACCCTCGAGCAGGGATGTCCGTGACGATCGAGCCTAACCGAGCTCGAGGTTTACAACTACCCTCGAGCGGGGATCTCCGTCTCGTACGAGGGTCGGCTAGCTCGAGCATGCGGTCCATGCTCGAGCCCGCCACGCGGGAACGACGCCCTCGCTCTGCGATCTATCACTTCAAGACAGATGTCGTCCCTCCACGGTCAAAAAGCGGGGGAATCGCTGCGTCATGTCACCGCCCACGCCACGGAGAAGACATCGGTCAAATCCAATCGCACAGTGGACTTCTGAGCGCCACGCCGCACGGCAAACCTAAACCTGGCAGTAACACTGTGCAACCACTCCTTTGACTCCGCCCGCCTCGGATGCGCCACTACCCTCGAAAGCAACCTCGAAGGAAGCTACCGAACCCCGACCCAGGCGGCCGTACGAAGACCTCTGAACCCTCGAAGCCGTGGACCGTCACTCGAGGACGTTACGTCAACTGTCGCCATGCGTCAGCCGGAGTAGGAAGGCCCGATTCCCGCCCGCAGTGGTACACGGCATGGCGCCACAGTGCACCAAACGACCGTCAGGCCAGCGACCACGTCACGACACGAACGCATGTATCCGTTCCCCTCCTTGGTCTATAAAAGGGGGAGGAAGCTCATGCAAAAGAAAAAAGACGAACGAGAAGAACACGAGTTCATACACACTCTAGAACGCACCCACACATCATAGCCTGGGGACTTAGGAGCTTATCTCCTTCTCCCACCTTGCTTGTAACCCCTACTACAAGCAACACGTAACCAGGTGCATCGCACCACTGCTGGACGTACGGCCCCGTGGCCGGAACCAGGATAAACCCTTGTCTCTCACTCTCGCCATCGGGAAAGCGAGTGGGTTAGCACCGCAATCACTCGTCGGTGCCGGTGCGACCAAATCAGGCACCGACAGTTGGCGCGCCAGGGTAGGGGACCAGCGCTGCGCTACTGCCCATTCCCGATGGCGAACTCCGGCGAAGGACAGGCCTCTGCTGGCGAGAGCATCTGCTCCAGCGGGGCAGGAGATCCGGTTCGGGGAGCCTGCGGTTCCAAACATGTGGCGACGATTACCACATGCGCATCTCCAGGAGGATCCCAGCGACCAACCGGAGCCTCATCACCAGCTTCCGGCGGCACCGCCGACGGCGGAGTCATCCCGGACCTCGGCACGACGAGCACGCACCGCAAGGCGTGCCGCCAACGTCAGTAACCCCATCCCACAAGGGAAGGGGACGTTTTGCGGTCAGGAGACAGGAGAGGGCTGCTCCCTTCCTCCAGGGCCCATGTCCGCACCACGCGCTACGACGGTTGCATTCCTATCCATACGGGCTACGCAACTCCGCGGATGCGTACGCTCCTCCATCCGCGCTACCATGAGCGCGTATGACAACCAACCTGGTTGCCACCCAGTTTCCGACCGAGATTTCGCCGATCCGTTGCCCGGTGATCCCCGCACGGAGTCCGATGATAGACACGCATTTACGCGTACACCCTTGGTTGGGACTACTCGGGTCTCCGCGACCCAGAGCCTTTATTGCCTTTCAAACAGCGGCGGATTACTGCTTCGGGTATTCGATGATGAGTATGACCCAACCAAGGAGTGTTTCGTCATCAACGACGGACAGCTCAGCGAGGGATCGACGTCCGACGACGACGGCGGAGGTGACGGCCAGGGGGACAACGATGGCGTAGATCTGACAGGCGCGCAGCCGTCGGACCCATCGGATCACTCTCCTTCCGAGGACGAGCGCGATCCGCGCCATCAGCCACGAGCTAGTGGTGACGTTTCGCCACAGCGCGCTCCGACCGCGACCCAGCCAAGCAAGACGACGAACGCGGCACGGACGCCCGACACGCGGGACGAGTGGCTCAGGCCCGCATCCTCGCTGAGGGCAAAGACGATGATCTCGCCCCCAGGACGAGCCAGAAGCTCATCGCGGCGGCCGCGCTGCTCCGAGCCATGCCGGAAGCAGCCACCCCCGAAGGGCGAAAACTGCACCTCGAGGCTCAAAAGCTGGTCGAGCATGCTGCCCGAAGCATGCCGAGAGCTCGGCCTCCCGCCTTCGACGCTCCTCAGCCTCGAAGGGCGAACGAGGAGGGGAATCCTCGGTACGCTCACCCGACCCAACGGCAGGGCGCGAGCACAATCCCGGGCCAACTCCCGCCGCGACACGGCGCGACGCCACGCCAGCGAACCACGTGCGCTCGAAACACGAACGTTTCCAGCAAAGGAACCCGCGAGGTCACGCCTCCGGGACACCCGTGGCACGGACGATGATGGCGACGCCCGCAATACCCTGAACGAAATCAGGCGGCGAGATCGAGCCCGGACCCACCAGGGCGGGCGCACCGACGTAGGGCGGAACCGGGATGCGGCCCCAGAGCCAGCAGGCACGCGGGTGTTCAGCTACAACATCCGCACTGCCCCGATTCCCCCCCGTTTCCGACAGCCTACAACCATCACCAAGTACTCTGGGGAAACGGACCCCAGGGTATGGCTCAATGACTACCGTCTAGCGGCCAGCTCGGCGGCGCCACAGACGACGCCATGATCATTCCGAAATCTGCCACTCCACCTGGCAGATTCCGCGCGGACATGGCTCGAGCACCTGCCCCCGAACCGGATCCGCGACTGGGACGACCTGGTCGAGACCTTCGTGGGAAATTTCCAGGGCACCTACGTGCGCCCCGGAAACACGTGGGACCTTCGGGGGTGCAGGCAAAAACCTGGCGAGTCGTTGAGGGATTTCATCCGGCGCTTCTCCAAGCGCTGCACCGAGCTCCCCAACATCTCCGACCACCAAATCATCCACGCTTTCCTCGAAAGCACCACCTGCTATAGCTTGGTGTGCAAGTTGGGGAGGAGCCCACCCCCCGACGCGAACCGGCTATTCGAGATAGCCTCGAAGTACGCCTCGGGGGAAGAGGCGGCCAACGCCATCTTCAACGACAAAAAGGGGAAACGCCCCGAGGAAGCGTCCGCGGAGGACGATAAGGCGAAGGGCCCCCTCGAAAAAACGAAAACACGGCAAGAAGGGAAAGAAGCCCCGGGCCCCCCGCGGGACGGGCGACGTCGAGGACGAGGCCCTCGCGGTCGACCCTAACCACAGGGGACCTCGAGGTCCCCCGCGTGGTGGCGGTGTTTTCGACGACCTCCTCAAGAAGCCGTGCCCTTACCACAAAACCGCGGTCGCTCACACCCTCGAGCAGTGTGAGATGCTGCGGAAGTTCTACAACCGCATCCCTCGAAAGGATGGCGGTCCGCCCAGGGATGGTGGAGCCAAGGATGACGACGGATACCCCGAGGTGGAACACGTGTTCTTCATCACGGGAGGTCCCGCGGCTAACTTGAAGCCTCGACAGCGGAGGAGGGAACGTAGGGAAGTCATGCTGGTCCGCCCAGCGACCCCCTCGTACCTCGACTGGTCATCGGAGACCATCTCGTTCGGTCGCGAAGACCATCCCGACCATATCCCGAACCCCGGGCAGTATCCTCTCGTCGTCGACCCCGTCATCGGCAACACGCGCTTCTCCAAGGTGCTCATGGATGGCGGCAGCAGCCTCAACATCCTGTACGCTCCAACTTTGGAGCTTATGGGGATCAGCACCAACGAGCTGCGGCCCAACAAGTCCTCCTTCCATGGGGTCGCGCCCGGAAAGCGCGTCCAAACCCTCGGGCAGATCGACCTGCCTGTCTGCTTTGGAACCCTGGGAAACTTCCGCAAGGAAGTACTCACCTTCGAGGTAGTGGGCTTCAAGGGAGCCTATCACGCCATCTTGGAAGGCCATGCTACGCCAAGTTCATGGCCATCCCCAACTACACCTACTTCAAGATGAAGATGCCAGGGCCTCACGGAGTCATCACGGTCGGTCCGACGGTCGAGCACGCCTACGTGTGCGACATCGAGAGCATCGAGCTCGCAGAGGCTCTTGCCCTCGATGAGACCCTCGTGGCGGATCTGGAAGCGATCGTCAACACGCTCCCTGATGCCAACGAACGGCAGCAGGGGAGTTTCGCGCCCGCTGAGGACACCAAGACTGTTCCCCTCGACCCCGATAGCTCCGACGGCAGGGTGTTGAGGATCAGCTCTTCCCTCAGTGACAAATAGGAAGTGGTGCTCGTCGACTGCCTCCGCGCCCACGCAGACATCTTCGCGTGGAGCCCCTCGGACATGCCAGGCATTCCGAGGGAGGTCGCCGAGCACTCTCTTGATATCCGCCCCCACTCCAAGCCGGTCAAGCAACGTCTCCGCCGTTTCGACGAAGTGAAACGGCGGGCGATCGGTGAGGAGGTACGCAAGCTGTTGGAGGCCGGATTCATCAAGGAAGTGTTTTACCCCGAGTGGCTAGCAAATCCTGTGCTAGTAAAAAAGAAAAGTGGGAAGTGGAGAATGTGTGTAGACTACACCAGCTTGAATAAAGCCTGCCCAAAAGTCTCATTTCCTTTACCACGAATAGACCAAATTGTGGATTCCACGACGGGATGCGAACTTTTATGTTTCCTTGATGCGTATTCCGGTTACCATCAGATCAAGATGAAGGAGTCCGACCAGCTCGCGACTTCCTTCATCACTCCTTTCGGCATGTACTGCTACGTTACGATGCCCTTCGGCCTTCGAAACGCCGGGGCCACGTATCAACGCTGTATGCTCCACGTCTTCGGGGATCATATAGGTCGTATCGTAGAAGCATATGTCGACGACATTGTCATAAAAACCAGGAAGGCGAACGACCTGGTGCGCGACCTCGAGGTCGTCTTTGGCTGCCTCAGGACGCACGGAGTAAGACTCAACCCCGAGAAGTGCGTCTTCGGTGTGCCTCGAGGCATGCTCCTGGGTTTCATTGTCTCCGAACGAGGCATCGGGCCCAACCCCGAGAAGGTCACGGCCATCCAACAGATGGAACCGATCCGTGACCTGAAGGGCGTACAGAGGGTGATGGGGTGCCTAGCGTCCCTAAGCCGCTTCATCTCTCGTCTCGGAGAGAAGGGGTTGCCTCTGTATCGACTTTTGAGGAAGTCAGAGCACTTCACCTGGACTGCGGAGGCTCAGGAAGCTCTTGACCGACTCAAAACTGCGTTAACAAACACGCCGATCCTTACCTCACCGAAAGAGGGCGAACCTCTCCTCCTCTATGTCGCAGCAACGACTCAAGTCGTCAGCGCGGTCATAGCAGTAGAAAGGAACGAGGAAGGACACTCTCTGCCAGTCCAGCGACCGGTGTACTACATTAGCGAGGTCCTATCTGAGACCAAAACGAGGTATCCCCACATCCAGAAGCTGGTCTACGCCATCGTGCTGGCTCGACGCAAGCTGCGACACTATTTCGAGGCCCACCCGGTGACCGTCGTGTCGTCCTTTCCGCTGGGCGAAATCATCCAGAACCGCGAGGTCTCTGGGCGAATCTCGAAATGGTCGACGGAGCTGATGGGGGAGACCCTCGCTTACGCACCGAGGAAAGCGATCAAGTCCCAGACTTTGGCTGACTTCGTGGCCGAGTGGACCGACACCCAGCTCCCTCCCTCGAAGTCCAGCCTCGACTGCTGGGAAATGTACTTCGATGGGTCGGTGATGAAGACCGGCGCCGGCGCTGGGCTACTCTTCATCTCACCCCACGGGGAGCACGTTCGATACGTTGTGCGGCTCAACTTCCCTGCGTCCAACAACATGGCGGAATATGAAGCGCTTCTTGCTGGCTTGAAAATCGCACTCGAGCTCGGCATTAAGCGCCTGGACATTCGCGGCGACTCGCAACTGGTCGTCGATCAAGTGATGAAGGAATCGAGCTGCCACGACGAAAAAATGGCGGCGTACTGCCAGGCGGTACGTAAGCTCGAAGACAAGTTCGACGGCCTCGAGCTTCACCACATCGCACGAAGGTACAACGAGGAAGCCGATGAATTGGCGAAGATCGCGTCGGGGCGAGCCCCCGTTCCCCCGAACGTCTTTGCCAAAGACATCGACGTACCCTCGATTACCCTCACCGCCTCGACCCAAGCCTCGACCGTACCCGACGCTCAAACGTCCGCCCCCGACCCCACGAGCGCGGAGCTCTTGGCGGACGAGGACGAGCCTATGGGATACGAAGCCTGCTCGGGAGATGAGGACGAGGCGGAGGCAATGGAAATTGACGAGGTTTCGGCACCTCGAGATTGGCGGAGCCCGTACCTCGATTGGCTCGACGGAGGCGTCTTGACTAGCGATCGAACGGAGGCAAGGCGCGTAGCGAGGAAAGCTAAGCGGTTCCTCACCATCGAGGGGGAGCTGTACCGACGGGGAGCCTCGGGGGTCCTGCAACGCTGCATCCCGTTACCCGAAGGAAAAGAGCTTATCCTTGACATTCACGCGGGCGTGTGCGGGCATCACGCCGCTCCACGAACGCTCGTGGGTAACGCCTTTCGACAAGGCTTCTACTGGCCCACTGCCGTGGCGGACGCCACGGAGGTGGTACGGACCTGCGAAGGGTGCCAGTTCTACGCGCGCAAGACGCACCTACCCGCTCAGGCGTTGCAAACCATCCCCATTACGTGGCCTTTTGCCGTATGGGGCCTCGACCTTGTCGGGCCAATGGCGAAGGCACCCGGGGGCTTCACACACCTGCTGGTGGCCATCGACAAATTCTCCAAATGGATCGAGGCTCGACCCATCAGCAGGATCAAGTCTGAGCAGGCGGTGCTCTTCTTCACCGATATAATCCATCGGTTCGGGGTTCCCAACTCCATCATCACCGACAATGGTACGCAATTCACAGGAAAGAAGTTCTTAAAGTTCTGCGACGATTTCCACATCCGAGTGGATTGGTCAGCAGTGGCTCACCCACAGACGAATGGCCAAGTAGAACGTGCCAATGGCATGATTCTACAAGGCCTAAAGCCCAGAATTCACAACAAACTGAAGAAGTTTGGACACAAGTGGGTGCAAGAGCTACCATCGGTGATTTGGAGTCTGAGAACGACCCCAAGCAGAGCAACAGGGTTCTCCCCATACTTCCTCGTCTTTGGGGCAGAGGCCATCCTCCCTACGGATCTGGAATATGGGTCCCCTAGGCTCTGAGCGTACCAAGAGCAGCGAAACTGCCAGGCTCGAGAGGACTCGCTCGACCAGGTCGACGAGGCTCGAGATGTGGCTTTACTCCACTCGGCAAGGTACCAGCAGAGCCTGCGTCGACAACAGGCTCGAAGGATCCGACACCGAGATCTCTGTAAAGGAGACCTCGTGTTGAGGCTTCGACAGGACAACCGAGGGCGGCACAAGCTCTCACCCCCATGGGAGGGGCCATACATCATCGCCGAAGTTCTCAAGCCCGGAACGTACAAGCTAGCTGACGAGGACGGGCACGTCTTCACAAACGCCTGGAACATCCAACAGCTACGTCGTTTCTATCCCTAGAGTGGCCCCGCGGCCCTCGAAATCTTTGTACATACTTTAGTTTTGTGCAAGTTCTTTTGAATTAAGTGTCGATGCTTTTACCCCCACAGTTTGGAAGAAAATAAAACGAACTTTTATTCTTTTCAAGCTTCGAGGGAGGTTTGGCTCTACCCTCGGTAGAGCCATCCCTCCCTCGGGGGCTACATGGGGGCTAACCCTCGAAAAAATCGTCGCTTTTCAAAAGAAAAATCCTTTGCGAAACCTCGAAGGAGACACGCTAGGCGTGAAACGGACAAGGGCAGGGTCGCCTGAGCCGAGTGTTCGCTTACGCCTCGAGGCTACGGCAACACCTCACTTCCCTCCGCCCAAGTCATTCACGTACGAACGATCCTAGCAACGCTCTCCCCTCGAGGCACAAGCATCGGACTAATGCATGTCGCGAAGGCACCGCATAAAAATAACATCACGATTAAAGCAAAATAAACGACGTTCAGTAAGATACGAGCAAATCAGTCTTACAAAAAAAAAAGGAGTTCGAAATCCTAATCTACTTCTTTACAATCGGGCTTGATGGCCCGAGATTTTCAGGGATCGCCCCCGCCGCCAAGGTCGTCCCAGCCGCCGCCGTCCTCGCCAGGAAAGAGGGCGCCCTCGAAGTAGCCGGCAAGCACTCGCGCCGTCCCGTCAGCAGCAGCATCGGCCTCGTCCATCGCCGCCACCACCTCCTCGTCGGTGAGGTTGTCGGCGACGACGTACCCAGCGGCGAGCTTCGAGAGGTCTGCTTGGTAGTGGGTCGTAACCACTCCAAGCGCCTTCCGAACTCCGAGCAGAAGGGCTTCCTTCACGCGCGAAGTGAAGTGGCCCCCAAGCGCTCGAACGCGGCTTGCGAGGGTGCTCCCAGACTGCAGGCCGGGACCAGCAATCTCGTTGCAGGCGGCCGAGGCCGCCTGCACCAGCTCGTCGAGCTCACGCTGGGTCTCCGTCTGCGCCACCAGCACGGCCTCCTTCGACTCGGTCTCGGCCTGAAGCGCCTGCTTCAATGCTGCACCAACAAGAGTCAGCCAAAAAGCAACAAAACGAAAGGGTCAGAGCTCGAGCCAAATCAGCTTACCCTCGACCTGTCCCTGAGCAGCCTCGAGGGCCCTCTCCGCCTCCTGGGCCCGCTGCTCCACCTCTCGCGCCTGCCGCTCCGCCGTGGCCCGAGCAGTCTGCTCCTGCTCAAGCCGGTCTCGAGCCTCGACCGCGAGACGCCGTTCCTCCTCGACCGCCAGCTCCGCCGCGCGATGCGCAGCCCGCTCGTTCTCCAGCCAGTCATTGCGGTTCGCGAGCTGCTCGCGGAGGGCGCTGGCCGAGCCTTCGAGGCAAGCGATGACCTCGCCCTTCTCCCGACCCTGGGCAAGGGCCTGGTCCCGAGCACCTCGAAGGTCGTCCAGCTGGCGGTCTCGAGCCTCGAGCGCCCCGGACAAGCGACGGAGCTCCAGCGATAACTCCGCAATCTGGTCGTTCTTCGCGAACGCCTGTTTGCGGAGTTCCTGCGAAAAGAAAAAGAGATAAGCCTTATTCGAAAAAATAAGGCATGGCAAAAACATCACTTACACCGAGACGTACCTGGTGGACCTTGCCGGCATCGTCGTGAAGACGGAGGATGTCCTGCAGCGCCCTGCGAACGTCCAAGCCGTGTGACGACTGGACCTCCCACAGAGTCTCCTCTGCCACGGCTTCGTCGACGAACCGCTGGGGAAGCACGCTGCGGGCTTGCCACATCTCCGCGCTTCCACGGGCGTGCGCCTCGTAGGACCAAGCCGCCGCTGGCCCTGGCTGAACCGTGATGAGAGTCGACGGCGCGGCCCCGCCACTCTCGCGCCCCTGCGTCACGGGGGCTCCAACCCCCAGAGCCTCTGCCAGCTCCGTCAAGTGGGGGAATCCGCCACCGTGGGTCCGCCTCTCTCCCCCCTCATGCGGAGGGACCACCGCGGCGTCCGCCTCCGCGGGCGCCGCAGACGGCTCCTCGACGCGAAGAGCCTCCCCAGGCGCGGGGTTGGCTTCCTCGGGCCGAGCTGCCTCGACGTGGGGCTCGATCGCGCCCTCGAGGAGCTGAGGCGGCCTTGGCCCCTCGAGGACCGGAGGCGCCTCCTCGCGCGGCCGCTGCCCGGCCTACAGCTCCGCCTGAGTGTCGAAAAACGTAACGAAGTCCTGCACGACTTCGTTCGTCGGGCCCAGGAGCGGCGAGGACGAGTGCGGCGACGAGCTAGGCCCGATCTTGAGGGCCTTGGTTGGCGCAAGGGAAGGCGTGCTCCGCCCTCCAGATCGACTGCGACACGAAAAGAGCTCGGTTAGAGACAAAAACGAAACATCAACGACAAGCAAGCAACAAAGAAAACTTACCGCACGAAGGGGAGTTTCCGTTTTGGCCTCAAGGCCGGAACGGGAGCTGCCCCCGGGACCTCGCCTCCTGTGGCCGCGACGGTTTCCCCTTGAGGAGCCGTCCTCGAGGCCTCGTCTCCCGCGGAGACGACGGTTTCCCCTTGGGGGGTTACCCTCGAGGCCTCCTCGCCCCTCGTAGAGTCGACGGGCTCTACTTGGGGGACTTCCGCTTCCGCCCCACGGGCCGGGGCCTCCTCGACGGCCCTCGGCCGCTCGGGCGCCTCGCCTCCACCCCGAGGTTCCTCGAGGGCAGCCGGTGCTGTCCCCGATGGACCCTCAAAGGAAGGCCCCGCAGTCGACGGAGGGGCCTCGCCTTGGCCCTGGGTTCCCTCGGGAACAGCCGCGGCCGCCCCCGACGGACGCTCGACGGAGGGCACCGCAGTCGATGGCGGTGTCCCAAGGTCGATGACCTCCTCGCCACCACCCCCAGACATCGCAGCGGGGGCGGGCCCACCGATGCAAAGCTCGAACGGAGACGGGCTCCTCGCCCCGCCATCTCCATCAGATCCCTCGGGATCCGTGGAGGATTCTGGCGCAGGGAGCGGTGAGAGCCCCCGCCTCGCCCGCTCGCGGTTCTCCGCCTCGAGCTTCTTCCGCTTCCGCTCCTTCCGCTGCGACCGGGCCTCCCTCCGAGCCTTGGCCTCCTTCGCCTTCTCGGCGAGGGCGCGGTTGACAGCCTTGTCCTCAGGGACAGGGGGTTTGGAGTAATTGCCGCGCGAGACGCCCTACAAGGCACCATTCGAAGGGTCAGAAACACAAAAACAAAACCAAAAAAGCAAAAGCAAAAATCAAGGGTCACTCACGAAGCTCACGTAGCCATCCTCAGGCCGCATCGGCACCGTCCACGGGTCGTCGGGCAACTTGTCGACGGCCCGCCGCGCCCGCTGCACGGCGGTGGCGGCGGGCAACGGCTCCGCCACCATCACCGTGCCGGTGAGGTCGGCGCCGGGGGTCATCTCGTACAGCGAGAGCCTCCGCCGCATAAGGGGAAGCACGCGCCGCCGGTGGAAGTTGGCGATGACTCCGCCAGCGGTGAGGCCGAGCCTCGAAAGCCGCTGGAGCGCCTCGACCAGCGGGTCGAGCTTCTTCTTCCGCGACGGCGGCGACACTCCGAAGTGTCAGTCGGCCTGCTTCTCCGTCAGTAGCAGGCCGGTGTAGGGCGGCAGATGTTCTCCGTCGTTGCGGAGATAGAACCATCCCTTATCCCAGTCCTGGTTGTTGGAGACCATGGAGCTCGGGATATAGAGGTCTTTGCGCCCCTTCCGAACTTGGAGCACCAGGCCGCCGACGCGAGCAGGGCGACGAACCCCCTTGGAGACGTACTCCAAGAAAAGCTCGCCGACGAAGAGGTGGCACCAAAGGTCCCAATGGGCCTCGATGCCGAGATAACCCTCGCAGATGGCGACGAAGACCGCCGCCTGCGAGATCGCGTTCGGCGAGAAGTTGTGGAGCTCCACCTTGTAGTGGAAGCACAACGCTCGCATGAACCTCCCCACCGGAACTCCAAAGCCCCGCTCATGGAAACGAGCGAAGCTGACGACGTAGCCCCTCGGCGGATCAGGCTCCGTAGCGGCCCCCGGCGAGATCCAGACGGGCGGCTCGCCGTCGACGTTGGGTGGCAGCACCCCGACCTCCACAAGGCTGTCCAAGCAATGCTTGGTGGCGTTGGACGGCTTCCATGGCGCGGGATCGGCGAACTGGGCCATGAAGGAGGAGGGAGAGCTCGGACGAAGGAAGAAGACGAAGGCGATAGCTAGGGCAAAGGGAACTGAAGGCTAAGGCGAAAACGCAAAGGGAAGCGTACCCTTGGCATGGGCACTGCCGTGCTATTTATACTCCCCCCGCGGAGCTAAGCACGGCAGGACTCCAGCCTTGACGCGACAGTCCCTAGACTGACAGCCAGGCCTGCCCCGGCGGACGTAACGGCACGGGCCGCGTCAAACGCGCAATCGAGTAACTACGCCGTAAATTTCGAGGAGTCTGGCGCGGCAGACGTGCGGTCGTGTCAAACTGCGCCCGCACGCCTCACCCGAGAAAGCGCGCCCACTTCTCCCACTTCTCCCACGATCGCACGAAACCGCGAAGTTTTCGCCGCGGGTCATCATGACTCGCGCAGAACGAGGGCGCATTCAAGACGCCCACCCTCAAAGGAGGGACCTCGAAGCTCGAAGGCTCGAGGATGCCCCCTCGAGGAAAAGAGGTCTCGAAAACCTCGAAAACCCGCGCGGAGCGGAACCATGAAATCACGCTCGATGGTTTCTTCCTCGAATTGAAGAAGCCATCGTGCTACTGATCAGGGGTTCGAACCTTGGGCCTACGAAGGGTTTCGACAAGGGCCTCAGATCAACCGAGTCAGGGATAATCGACGGTACCCTCGAAGCTCGAACGCTCGAGGGAGCCAGCCGATTATGTTCGAGGCCGGGCAAAGTGCCTAGATCGAGGGACCCCTCGAGGGGGAGCATCGAGCCCTCGACCTCTATCAAATGAGGTCGAGTCCCATCTAGCATACTTTGCGAAAGGCTTCTACGGGCGTGTCCTGTGACCACGAGCCTACCCCTATCGAATGGGGTATGGACGTCCGCTCGAACCACCCGTTAACAGCTCAACCAGGCACCCGTGGCTCGATCCCACCGAGGGAAGCATGGGTCGCCTCCTCCTCAGCACCCTCAAACAGGGGCTCGAGGCACGTAGAAAGCTCGAAATCCCCCCTACTTCAGGCACAGTGGACGAACCCACACTTGAGGAAGCAGCAAATGCTCTGTGCGTCAGGCTGAGACCTTGAGAGAGTGTCAACCACTCTCCCAAGGCCTCGGGGGCTACACCCGCGGGTGCGCTAGCGCGCCCCCATGGACTCCCGGAACCCACGAAGAAACGAAGGCCTCGAAAGCCTCGGCGAACTCCAGCCTTCACAGGATGAAAACCTCATCCCTGCGAAGGCTCGGGGGCTACTGTCGGGACCCTGGAAAAGGGGTACCCTAACTTGGGCCCTAAACTACTTAGCAACAAGGCCTACGACGACGTCGGCCTGGCTCTGCAGCCCGGCAAAGGCCCGTCACGACAACTCCTTCCTTGGAACCCATACCGCTCGAGGTAGACGACCACCCTCGAGCAGGGATGTCCGTGACGATCGAGCCTAACCGAGCTCGAGGTTTACAACTACCCTCGAGCGGGGATCTCCGTCTCGTACGAGGGTCGGCTAGCTCGAGCATGCGGTCCATGCTCGAGCCCGCCACGCCGGGAACGACGCCCTCGCTCTGCGATCTATCACTTCAAGACATGATGTCGTCCCTCCACGGTCAAAAAGCGGGGGAATCGCTGCGTCATGTCACCGCCCACGCCACGGAGAAGACATCGGTCAAATCCAATCGCACAGTGGACTTCTGAGCGCCACGCCGCACGGCAAACCTAACCTGGCAGTAACACTGTGCCAACCACTCCTTTGACTCCGCCCGCCTCGGATGCGCCACTACCCTCGAAAGCAACCCTCGAAGGAAGCTACCGAACCCCGACCCAGGCGGCCGTACGAAGACCTCTACCCTCGAAGCCGTGGACCGTCACTCGAGGACGTTACGTCAACTGTCGCCATGCCGTCAGCCGGAGTAGGAAGGCGCGATTCCCGCCCGCGTGGTACACGGCATGGGCAGCACAGTGCACCAAACGACGTCAGCGCCACGACCACGTCACGACACGAACGCATGTATCCGTTCCCTCCTCCTTGGTCTATAAAAGGGGGAGGGAAGCTCATGCAAAAGAAAAAAGACGAACGAGAAGAACACGAGTTCATACACACTCTAGAACGCACCCACACATCATAGCCTGGGACTTAGGAGCTTATCTCCTTCTCCCACCTTGCTTGTAAACCCCTACTACAAGCAACACGTAACCAGGTGCATCGCACCACTGCTGGACGTACGGCCCCGTGGCCGGAACCAGGATAAACCCTTGTCTCTCACTCTCGCCATCGGGAAAAGCGAGTGGTTAGCACCGCAATCACTCGTCGGTGCCGGTGCGACCAAATCAGGCACCGACAATGATAAATTAGTACTTTTGAAAATAAGATTTATCATGATTTGTATAGAATTTTTAGAAATTATTTTGAGGGCAAACAGCTTACCTGAATGCCTAAATATATCATTTTGGGAAGAATTTTTGTTTTAAAACTATAAAAGCTATTGTGCCATTTAATAGCAAAATGGATCGCTTTTGATTTATAGCATCCACTAAAAAAGGTTTTATAATTTTTGGAGATGTCTAGATAGTCTTTTCTTATTTTAGAAAGAAAAGGAATAGATAATTTAGCTCATCTTCTAATCTGTTCTTTCGCGTAACGGACAAATTCAAGTTTTGAATTCAAATGTATATGAAATCCTAGTTCAATCAGTTTGAACCGGTAAGCCACCCGGTTTGACCGGTAAGCCGAGCGGTTTGGGTGGTAGGACGGCCGGTTTGGACGGTAAGCCGGCTCAATACATAATTTGTCATGTTTTTAAATTTAACTAAAAATTTAAAAAAATAAAAGAAAAATTCCTAAAAATATTTCAAGGTGTGTAGAATTTAATGGTGTCAAATTTGTTCAAATATTAGTGTATTTAGTATTTTTTGTGTGCATTAGAAGTTCAATGAGCCGATTTTTTTCTTTTCCTTTTTTTTGTTAAACTTCTAATGCCCGCAAAAAATATGAGATGAGCAAATATTTGAAAATTTTTTACACCAATAGATTACATATACCTTAAAGTATTTTTAGGATTTTTTTATATTTTTCTATTTTAAATTTAAATTTAAAACCGCCCCAAACCGCTACCGGTCCGGGGCGGTTTCCGGCCGGTTTTGAACGGGATTGCGAACCCTGAATCCAGACAGCTGAGCGCAAAATCATCGATCTCCCTCACGCCGTCTGCTCCGTCCGTGCGCCCGTGCGTCCGTCCGCCAGGCACGGACGCCGTTTCCCTCCCAGCCTCCCTCACGTAAAAAAAAACCACGGCTCCTTCTCTCTGTTCTCTCTCCTGCAGTTCACTCTTTTCCTCGTTCTTTTCTCCCTCGTGCTGGGAGCTCGAGCTCCCCTGTGCCTCCTGCGTCTCCGGCGAGCAGGGTCCGGCCAGCTGCGGCCTGGTCAGGCCCCCAGGCCAGGGGCCAGCTGCACTTCCCAAGCTTCTCCCCCATCGGCAAGAACAACAGTCTGAGTTTTGTTTTTCCCCATCGACGGTCAAGCAAATCCAAGTCTAATCTCTCCAATCGATGAGTTTCTTCGACCTAGGGTCCTTCCAATCATCCTTCCCCATCTTTGGTGAGGTTCCCTGCTGTTTGCCCCTCCCCAAATCTCCATTGCTAGGATCTCCATGAGCTCTAATGGTGGTCCACCTCTGTTGGAGCTGCATGTGTTCTTAACCCCTATGCATGTCAATGTTAGGTAATAAAACGGGTTCCCCATCCTCCATAGAAGCTCTAGGGATCAAACCCCGGTGCAATCGGTCGCCGGAATCACCGGCAAGCCATTGCCGGCAAGTTTTCAAGCTATTTACAGTTCTGCCATTACGAGAAATATATGAACAAATCTATTTCTTTTTAGTATTTAAATGTTCTAACAAGTAGATTACTGCTGTTTCATATCATGTTTACTTGATAAAATATTTCTTCTCTCATTTATGCTTTTCATGCAGCATATATACACATGCTATCATGGCATATTTATTTATTTTGCATCATTGTATTCGTGTAGTGACTGAGACGCCGGAGAACGCCGAGGTTGAGTTCGTGCCAGACCACGTGGTTGAGGAGGCAACCTTTGAACACCAAGGCAGGCACCCCTTTCCTAATTATTTTCAGAATGTTAAAATGTTTATTTGTTTGTGCATGAACCCTCCAATTTTAGTCCATGTGTAATGTGTAGAATAGAACCTAATAGTCATAAGCCCTAGTGTTAGACCAACTTCTAGCTAAATATGTTTGTTGAGGTATACGAACTTAATTACTTATTCATGCTTAGCCGATAGAAGTCGGGAGGTGACAGGGGCATCACTTCTCGCGAGATTATAGGATTTGGTCTAATCCTACACTTGGATAGTTGGAATATTTTAAAGATGAACAACCATGATTATGAGTCGAAATTTGAGCAAGTAATGTAGGACCATGTTGAGATGGAGCTCAATTGGTTAGGCTTGCTTGAATTGATTAAGGACCGATGCGTCATCGCTTTGATACTTGAGCACATACCATCCAAACCACATGCTTAGTATGGGATGGGCAAGCCAAGTACCATAAGTCGGACCTTGCTATGGGACGGTTTGACACGGATTGTGATGGGGGGTAGATGGCGGAGTCCGTTACCCCTATACATCTCCGGCCGCCCTCTCATCACCGGGTGTGGGTATGCGAACGGTTGAGGGCATGAATTAACACTTATCCTAGGGCGAGGGTATGGTCGTTGGTCTTGCGCCTCGTGTGGGAAAAGTTATACACCCCTGCAGGGTTTTAAATCTATTGCAATAGCCACGCTCTTGGATATGGCAACCGCTCATGTACTTTGACTTTAACGTAGAGTTTCGAAAAGAGCTTATGGAAGATTGAGCTCATGGTTGATGATAGATTATCACTCTAATTATGTAATTGTATTTGTGTATGATTAAGGGATTAGATGCTATGTCTTTTGCCTATTCATTTATTCAAATACGCTTGCAATTTCATACTTGGATATTAAAACTTGTCTAGTCCCTTGCATCCACCAAATGAATATTTTTGGGATAAGTCCTGCTAGTACGAAATGTACTAACGGTGCTGCCGTCAAGTTGATTCCAGGTGAGGCACCGCCGGAGCCGGTCTTTGGGTATTTCTATCCCGCCGATGGTGGTGCGGGCATGAAGTAGCTGCACGTTGTTTATCTTTGTTCAATGAGTCACTTGTGGCATGAGAGTGAAACTCATTATTTTGTTGTAATATCAATGAGAGCGATGTTTAACTTTCCGCTGCAAACTTTTATATGTTGTAAGAGAAACTTAGAACTCTTATGTTTGGTGTAAGGTGAAGACTATGTATGCAATGCTTGACGATGAAGATGTTCTCAAATTGTGCTAGTGAGGTGTGTCGTCCTGGGCATTGTTTGGGACACATCTCAAGGACGACCGGAGTTAAGCATGCTTATTCGAGTTGGTCAATGGATGATGACTCGAATAAACAAGTTTAACTTGGAGGTTTCTCACACTCAAT
The DNA here is from genome assembly GCA_015342445.1 of Digitaria exilis. NCBI lineage: Eukaryota > Viridiplantae > Streptophyta > Magnoliopsida > Poales > Poaceae > Digitaria > Digitaria exilis. The sequence goes on along the minus strand of JACEFO010002344.1, from coordinate 15,175 downwards.
CTCACTCATTCTACATGGAACCCAACCAATCCATGCCTAACCGAACAAGCTCTAAAGTGGTTGTGAGTGTTGGGCTTCTAACGTGTGTTGGGCTGGGTTGGACCATAACATGCGTTGCTCGTTGAGCTCGCGAGCCAGCTCGGCTCACTTGTTATTTTCAACGAGCCAAAACTAATGCCGACTCGGCTCGTCTTCATAATGAGCTGAGCTGAGCCAAGCCAGTCGTGAGCCGAGCGAGCTAACGAGCTTCGAGCATTTCGTCCAGCCCTAGCTCGGACCGATCGCCGTCCTTGAGGAGAGATTCCATACAACAGAACTTCAGTTGGAGATTTAGAAAAATTCCTTTCGATTGCTATTTTATTTCTTCTTTGCCAAATCGCCCACATGAAACCTGCAAAAATAAACAAGGCAAGATGCTTCTGGGGGCTGAATTTGTTAAGCAACCAGTTACTCATAAAGTCTGTCGTAGAGGTTGGGAATCCTTCCCAACCGAAAGAATCCCTTATGCAGCACCAGATGTAGGTTTCTAGAGGATAGGAAAAGAAGATGTGATCTGTTGTCTCTATGGCTCCACACAGTACACAGTGGTGGTCACCTTTCCACCATGTGTGCTTTAGGACACCCGAGGCTGGAAGCTTGTCATGGTGTAATTGCCATAAGAAAACTTTGATCTTCATTGGCAGTTAACTCTTGCCTATGCAGTCGTCAATCCTTGACGTCACCCCCCGCGTGTAATGAATTTGTAGAGAGACTAGGTAGTGTAGCTCCCTGAGTTTGTCAAAGTCCATGAAACCTCGTCGTACTCAGCTGAATCATCTAATTGAACTTCCTGGAGGCTGTCCAAGAGGCTGTTCCATTAGCCAAGATCTTCCTCAGAGAAGCTTCTATTGAAGTCAATCACCTACTCTTCTTTGCCATAGCCGTCATCTACGGTCGCTGTCTTAAAACTACAGTAAGCGCAAAGGGTTGGGTATTGTAGCCTGAGGGGGTATCAGTTAACCGAACATCATCCAAAAATGAGAGACTGAGCGTCCATTCTTAACTTTGTATTGAGCTCCCCACTTGAAAAGATATTTACTTTGTGAAGCCCTTTCCAAAACTGCGAAGCTCCTTTGCATTTGGATTGGAAGAACCCTCTCGTGGGCATGTATTTTGCTTTGAGAGTCTTGTACCACAATTCATCAGATCCTTGAGAGATTTTCCAAATCCACTTGACTAGTAGGCATGCATTCATGATTTGTGTATTAATCACTCCTAGTCCACTCTGATCTTTTGGTCCGCATACCAATTCTCATTTGGCCATGTGGTATGTGGCCTTGTTATTTGCTCCTCTCCAGAAAAAGTTTGCCCTTTTTCCATGTCGTGCAGGGATATGGTAGAAACCCATAATGTACATGGGCAAGCTACTGAGTTAGGAGTTTGTGAGAATTAATTCCTTTCTTGTCACCCGTGAGCCATATATAACACACGATTGTTAGCCTAACGTGTCGTTTTTGCTTGTCCTTGAGTCGTTAAGCTATGTTTTAGGTCAAATACATGTGTATATGCTCTTTCAAAACATTTAGGGCTCGGTTCCATTGGATTCAATCCGGGCCGAGAATGAAAATATAACAAAAAATTTATGATAGGTACAACAAGAGACTGAGATTCATTCCGGGTCAAGAGCTAATTTACACACGATAGTGACACCAAAAGACAACGAATCAATCCACTAATCAAGAGGTGGGGAATCATTCCGGGTCTCTTGATGTATTCATCACGAATAAATTAGTTTATGACCCGGAATAAATCCTGGCTTCTAGATGTACATATTATAAGATTTCTTATTATATTTATTTATCATTCTGGGCTCGGATTAAATCCTTTGAAACCGAACTCGGATTAAATCCTTTGAAACCGAACGACCCCTTAATTTGCACCTTTCTCATGCTGCAGCAGCAGCAGCAATGGACTTTTGCAGAATTTTTTTTTGGGAAACCTTTGCAGATGCATCACATCATGCAATGGTGTGGTGGATCTCCGGCCTATATATATGGGCTTACTTATTAGTTATGGGCCTTGTTCGGCCATCCATCCATCGATCTGTCCGTCCGGCCCGCTCACCTAAACCATCTTCTTTCTTCGTCTTCCACGCCACCCCGGTCGTCGTCGTCGATTCCATTCGAGCATCAGCAGCCCGACGACCTCGCCGCCGCCGCCCGCCCGCCCGGCGATGTTCGCCAAGCGCCTCTTCCACAAGGCAGTCCAGCACCATCATCAGGTACTCACCTCGCCCCCCTTGCCTATATCGTAGCTTCTGCTTCTGACCCCCCTCCGTATGGGCCCTTGCTGCAGGGAGGGGGAGGGCCACCACCTGCTGCAGCTGGGGACGTGCCCCAAATGAACGCTCACGTCGCGCTTCACTACGGGATTCCCTACACAGCCTCACTACTCGCCTTCGATCCCATCCAGCGCCTCCTCGCCGTCGGAACGCTGTCAGCCTCTCGCCTCCCAATCCTCTCACACAGTCTATTAGCATAGCATAGAAAGTACTCTACATAAACATGCTGTGCTTAAGTATTTTCATCCATGTGCCTCTTGCCGAGCAGATGCTCACAGCCGTTCTGCAACTGCAGGGATGGTAGGATAAAGATATTTGGAGGCGATAACATTGAAGGCCTTCTTATATCACCAAGGAGTGTGCCATACAAGTTTTTGCAGGTTTGGCTCTTATTAGCTAGCACATCTCTTGTCTATCCCAACTTGCACCATTGCCTCCCCCCCTCCCCCCACCTTTTGAAAGACTAATGGGTTGCTTCTTTACAGTTTATAACAAACCAGGGCCTTCTGGTTGCAATTTCTAATGAAAATGAGATCCAGGTGAGGCGCTGACAGATATTTTTTTCTTTGCTGAGGTGGCTTTGATATTAAAAAGAAATAGGCACTTAAATTCGAGTCGAAGAGGACTTGCATAAAACTTTCCACCAACTGAGCTAGGTTTAGTACCTTGAATACGATCTGTGACCTTTGCAACACCAAGGACATATCTGCTATTAGTCTGAAATATCATGGGAAGAGTTTGTCAGATTGATTTAAGCTCTGTCCATGGATGGTTTAGGGGAGAATAGCTCGTCTTCAATATAATTCTGAAAGAGTTAAGTACATTACCGGTCCCTAAACTTGTACTACCCTGATCCCTAAACTCGCAAATCGTCCATTTAGGTCCTCAAACTTGTTCGGTTGTGCCATCTCGGTCCCTAAACTTGTCCGACTGTGTCATTCTAGTCTCTAAACTTGCAAATCACCCGTTTAGGTCCTCAAACTCGTTGATCTATGTCATCTCGGTCTGTAAAATTGGTTTTGTTTAGGTCAAAACAGGATGATATAAAAATAATTCAACTTTTTCATATGAGCTCGAATGGAGACAAAATTTATATCCAAATTGTAGTCCTCGACACGATATACAACTTTGTAGTTAAAGAAGTTTTTTATTTAAATTCGTTTTTTGTCCTAAAATTTAATTTTAAATTTCAAACTCTATAAACTTGTAATAATATTTTGGGACCCTTAACATTTTTAATTTAAAAACTTTTCAACAACAAAGTTGTAGATCGTGTCGAGAGCTACAATTTTCATATAAATTTTTGTCTCAATTCGAGTTCATGTGTAAAGTTTATGAACTATTCTTTTATATGAAGTTTTTAGATCATCCTATTTTGACTCATATGAGACTAAAACCTAAGTTCAAGGACCGGGATGACACAGCTGAATAAGTTGAAGGACCTCAATGGGTTGTTTCCAGGTTTAGGGACTAGGATGACACGGTCGACCAAGTTGAAGGACCTAGATGGTCGATTTGCAGTTTAGGGACTGGGATGACACAACGGTACAAGTTTAAGTACCGATGATGTACTTTACTCATTCTGAAACATGTAAACTACACATATGGTAAAGCCATATGCCATTTCTTCAATTTCCCAAACCCCACACAAGAGCATCGCAAGAAACTACTCGGGGAAAAAAAGTGTAATCTTCCCTATTTTATATTTTTGTATTGTAACACCTATACCTGAACTCTCTTTTACTCCTTGCAGGTATGGAATCTTGAGTTCAGGCAACTCTTTTATTCGTCCCAGTGGGATGTCAATGTTACTGCATTTGCAGTCATAGAGGGGACCTTTCTGATGTAAGCTATTAGATACATCTTTTTCCCCGCGTTTTAATATTTTACTTTTTGGCTTTTCAATATCTGTTTGCATAAACTCAAGTGTTCAAAATTTGCCCTTTGTATTGTGTTAAGGTACCTTGGCGATGAGAATGGTCTTCTTTCTGTATTCAAGTATGATATAGATGATGGGAAGCTTCAAAGAATGCCATACAACATTCCTATCCAGTTCATAATCGGTACACCATCACATCTTCTTGTCATATGTTAACTACAACAAGAATGTTTCTTCCAATTGGCTCTATTGCTGTACAAAATCTCATTTCCATATTGTTGCTGCATAAGATGGTGGAAAAACTCCAATTCTGAGCAAAGTTAATTATAGTCTGTTACTCTGAATTTTCAACACTTCACAGAAACATATGATGTTATTCACAAGTCACAACTGCATAACAGCATAAGAAAAAGTACTTGAGCCAGTACAAAATTTGGCGAACTCGAGTGGGACTATTAATACCCATTACTCACTGCAGTTTTATTCTACGCATTTTTTTGGATTAAAAGCACATTCTGTGCTGCAGAGTTTGAATAGTGTTTACCTGATGAGGTTCAAAGTTAATATTTCATGGTCTATTTTCCCTCCTACAGAAACAACTGGTGTTTCGTTACAGAATCCTCAACCTATTGTTGGAATACTGATCCAACCTGACACTTTTGGGACAAGGTATGTGACCTGTAGAACCTTGGTTGATAACGACCAGTTACTAAACTATTAGGATGATTAGACATCCTAACTCACAATAGATATATGGTAATTGTGGTATTACTGTCAGTTCCTCACTTTGTTTTATTGCGCTGAAAACATTTGTGATCTATCACATGCCCTGTAATACCATAAAAATGGTTTTATGCTAGAAGTTTGAAAGGACAATAGCTTTGTTGTCACCACATTATTCTCATTTGAGGCAGATCTATTTTGTGAACCTGGAACACTTAAGAGTAACTGCTGGTTAATATTGCAGGGTGCTAATTGCATATGAGAAAGGGTTGCTGGTTCTTTGGGATGTATCTGAAAACCATGCTGTTTCTGTTAGAGGCTATGGGGATTTACACATGAAGGGTCAAATCACTGGTGCTCAGAGGGATGCTGGTGAAGCTCAACAGAGCGATGCTACTGATGAAAGTGAAGAAGAAAGAGAAATTTGCTCTCTTTGCTGGGCATCCAGAGTGGGCTCAATAGTTGCTGTTGGCTATATAACAGGAGACATATTTCTATGGGATGTGACTACAAGATCACCCAGACAAGACAAGCAAATGGATGTTTCATCAAATGTTGTTAAGCTGCAGCTGGCTTCAGGGAGTCGTAGGCTTCCTGTGATTATATTGCATTGGTCTGCCAGGTCTCATTCTAATAAAGGAGGGTATCTTTTTGTATATGGCGGCGATGATATGGGATCTGAAGAAGTTCTCACGGTTTGCCTCTTATTTCTTATTGTTATGATTTTCCTTTTCTTTTGCCTGCGATCTTAAAAGGCATTGGTGAGCACAACTGATTCCTTCTCTGATGAACTCAAATGTACCTTTTGATCCTTTACAAATTTGGTGAAGTGAATTCCTAGCTCAGTCAATACTGAATATTGTCACCTGGATGTGAGATGTGTTTATTATAGACACACAATACTAGTTTGGCGTGGTTACATAGCTCGCATGCGTTTAGCGAAAACTTGACCAACCACGAGAGTATCCTGCAAGTATAAACAACTGTTTTCTGAGGCAGAACCCATTTTCTAGATCCAAACGACATCCCTTTTGGGTTGGTCTCAGTTGCAATATCTAATTTTTCATCGACAATAATGTGTGCATACTTATCAGGATGACTTCCCTGAACATGCAAAAACATAGTTTATTTTTTATTTTTTCCCAAACCTTGCATTGCAGAAAACAGGATCTCCGTCAATGACAAAATACTCATTTTCTTGCAGGTCCTCAGCCTGGAGTCGGCTGCTGGATTAGAATCAGTAAGATGCATGTCAAGGATGGACCTCAAACTTGATGGATCCTTTGCTGATATGATTCTTATTCCTGATACTGGGGTTCCTGATAAAAGCAGAACTTCTGCACTTTTCATTTTGACAAATCCTGGGCAACTGAGTTTTTATGATGGCGGTTCTCTATTTTCTGTGCAAAATACAAAAGAGGGGAATACCCTGCCTGAAGCACAGAAATTTCCAGTTGTCATTCCTACTATTGATCCCAACATAACAGTCACGAATCTTTGTTCACTAACAGAAAGTGAAGTTCCAAATATTTCCCTGAAGGTGCATTCTACTTGAATTCGGATATTTTAGTCTATTGGGGCATCATCATTACTTATCTAAGTGCATTTTTCTGTAGAAATTTTGTCCTAGGCGATGTGCTGGACCTGTCATATCAGGGAACATGAAATGGCCTTTGACTGGTGGGGTTCCAAGTGAGATGTCACTGAATGAAGATCATGCTGTTGAAAGACTATACATTGCAGGCTACCAAGATGGTTCTGTGAGAATATGGGATGCAACATTTCCTGTATTGATGCCAATGTTTGTCTTGGATGGAAAGGTCAGTCTCATTTATATTCGCATGACTACTTGCGTTGTTCGTCATGGCTAATAACTAACAGGTTAACCGAATGAAGTGATAACTATTCTTTACACAGGTGGTTGATGTTGATTTGGATGGGGCAAATGCTTCTGTATCATCTCTGGCGTTTTGTTCGGTAGATATGACTTTGGCTGTTGGTACAGCAAGTGGTCTGGTTAGATCTTATTGTCAAATTTGTGGATCTGTTTAAATCATTGGTCGTTGATATCTAATTTAATACTCCTTTTATGTCTGTAGGTACGCATCTATAAACTTCGTGAGCACACTGGGGGTTCAAGCTTTCACTTTGTGAGTGAATCTAAGCAAGAAGGTAATTATTTCATGAACCTATATGTGTCATTATGAACCCTGATGACCGGGGGGGTGGGGGGGGGGATGCCTAGAAGTTTCACCTGGTGTATTGACCTATTTAAATCCCCTATTCCCCTTTAAATGGCAGATATGCTGTCCGTGTGAAAATGCTCCTGCCATCCTTGTTAAAATCGCATACACTATAAGATGCCTGTTGTGTCTGGTAGTCTTAGAAACAGCAGCCATAACATGCTTCTTTGGTAGATGAGAGAGTGCATGGGTATTATGATTTACCTTAATACTGAAACGAGACATTAGATTTTGATCGACCATTTACCAGTTGGGGGGGGGGGGGATCTCGACCGACCTGGAAGAAACTAGGTGACATCGTAAATAATAGGAAATAGATACTCAAATCGACAAAAAACTGCTTATGCGTTAACCCCATGTCTGACATTGGTAGAAACTGCCCATGTTGTTTTCTGCTGACGGTTGAAATTATTGTTCCCGAGCTAAAAACTACTGTCTATAAAGTCTTCTCTTGAATATGTATATTTTTTTTTTAAGGGAAAAGTCTATTTTGCACCCTCCAACTATTACAAAAGTCTGATTTTCAATCCACAACTCCAAAACCGGACACTGAAGACCCTCCAACTATCCAAACCGTGCAAAATTGACCCTTTGGGTGGTTTTGAAAGTGGTTTTGTATTTTCCAAAAAAATTAAAAAACAATTTTGTATTCAACAATTTATAACTAATTTATTTTGAATTAGAAAAATATGAAATTGGTGCCGTTGTTTTTCTAAAAATGTGACCTATATGTTGGTGCACCATTAGAAGTTATTTGCATATTATTTAGTTTTATTATAATTATTTTTAGAAAAACAATAAGACACTTACTAATATAAACATATAATACCCAAATAACATTAAATGGTGTGCCAATAGGTTGGTTACATTTTAGGGGAACTTTTGGCACTGAGTTCATATTTTTTGGGTTCAAAATGAATTAGTTATGATTTTTTAAAGTTTAATTAACATTTTTGCTATTTCTATAAAATCCAAAACCACCCTCAAAACCACCCAAAGGGTCAATTTTGCATGGTTTGGATAGTTGGATGGCCTTTAGTATCCGGTTTTGTAGTGTAAGGTTGAAAATCGGACTTTTGTAACAATTGAAGGGTGAAAACAGACTTTTCCCTTTTTTTAACAATGAATACTCTTCGTTTGACTTTTTTACAGATCATGTTGTTCGTCATGAGAAAGGATTTCATTGTTATGTTGCCTTTTTGGCATCAAATTCCCCAGTGAAATCTCTATTATTTACAGCTTCAGGGGAGGTCCTTGCCACAGGATATCAGAATGGTCAGGTATATTATAATTGTTTTTGCAATGGATGGTGTCCTTAAGATTTCTGATATTGCATTACTTGCTTGATACTTACAATTAAAGTTATAGTAGTTAAGTTAATCATAATGTTCTGGTTTGTCTTCTTGAAGGTGGCAATGTTCAATCTAAGTCAGCTATCAATTCTATTCACCGTAGATTGTGCTTCGGGAACAAACTCTCCTGTTGTTTCCTTGGGCATTTACAGTGTTGCAGCATCTTCTGCAAAAGCAGAAGAGTCAAAGGAAGAGAGTACACAAAATGCAAAATTAGTCAGACACGTTCTTCTTTCCTTGACCACGGATGGCTGTGTTACTCTACTTGACTGCACGACGGGTGTGATCATAAATTCACTTATCTTATATCAGAAGCAATCATCTGCTATTTCCATGTATGTCATAGGCAAGTGATTACTGTAATTGCATTAAGGTGGCACTTACCTTGTATCTCCTTTAGATTGTGTTGCCTAACTTTGCAATATTTTACATCTAGATGGAGCTAATGAGAAGCAAACCCAATTATCAGAGAACACATTTAGAAGTCAGGATCAAGCAGGAAAAGAAGGCAATGATCTTGACAAAAAACAAGAACCAGGAGTTGAAAAACACCTAAAAAATGCTTCCCAGCTTTCACAAAATGGTGGTTCAGATTCACTTCTTCTGGTCTGCTGTGAGGATTTTTTGCTTTTGTTATCCATTGCATCATTGATTCAGGTGTGTTCTTGACTTGTACAGACTGCCTTTTGTTAATTTCCAAACTTTTACATCTTACTGGCTTACTGGTGGTGTTCCTTTTCCAATCAGGGAAGCAGCAAGCATCTACATAAGATGAAACTAGTGAAACCTTGGTGCTGGTCAGCAGTTTTCAAGAATATGGATGGCAGCATTTGTGGATTGATATTAGCTTATCAAACTGGCATTATAGAATTGAGGTAGTTACATTTTCACAATATCATTGCCTAGGTATACAAGATACGTATAATTTGTGGAGCTTTGTCATATTGATTTCGGGTTTATATATTAGAAAATGTGTCCCGTCTTTACATCTTAACATATGCTCAATTCAGGAAAAAAGTAGCTTACTGCTAGTATTCGTTTCACCACTTGATTGCTTTGTACTAATAAAGATAAAAGCTTGCAACAGTGTCATCATCTGCATTTGGTGTTCTGTTATCTCATCTTTCTTCTATATGTATAGATAATATTGATTCCAATCTAGTCAATATTCTTGGATTTTAAAAAGGCAGATTTCGATTTTCAAGGATTTTCATCTGTTTACTGGCATATATTCACGCATCGGATCGATGAAGGTTGTTCAGACCATGACAATTTGACTTATTATGGGCAGGTCTGTGCCAGATCTGGCTATTGTTGCTGAGAGCTCCTTGATGTCGTTATTGAGATGGAGTTATAAGGCAGGCATGGATAAATCCATGAGCTCCTCAAACAGACAAATTACTCTGGTAAGTGGCAAATTTTATCAGTTGCCCTTCTAACTTAGTCCTGAGATTTGGTTGTTGGTTTTCAGATTTGGTGTAGCCTAATATGTGTAGTAGTTTTGGTTTACCACATCCATTTTGAGCTTATTTCAGGATTTTTTTCCCGAAACTGAACACACCAGGATGGTACCATAAATTGGTGTCATATTTTTTGTGGCAAGCATACTGCATACTTGAATAGTTGGTTGGCTTTGTTTGCCTATAAAACTTGGAACTTATAAGTTGAATCATTTTTTTTTAAAGCAAACTCGACCATTTGGATTTCACATGTATCCAGATTTTACTGAAAAATCCTCATTTTCCTAACATATACTCCACCCCAGGTAAATGGATCTGAATTAGCAATTATCTCTCTCATAGCCTCGGAGAATGACTTCAGGTACTTCACATTTCTTGCATGTCTATGGCGTTGTTGTGCTGGGATGCTATTCAGATTGAGAAGCAATAGATCTGACTACTGACCCTGTCGTAACAGGATTCCGGAATCTCTGCCATGCCTTCATGACAAAGTTCTTGCAGCAGCTGCAGAAGCAGCTATTAGTTTCTCAACTGATCAGAGAAGAAAGCAGGTGTGCATTTTATTTTCTGATCTCTTTTATTCATATGACGCCCTTTTACATTTTGGCTTCAAATGAAACATTACGCCGCAGAATCCAGCAGCAGGAATCCTTGGTGGCATCATTAAAGGAATGAAAAGCAAGGCTGAAGAAAATGCAAAAATGCCAGAAAACTTCACTGTGCAAACCTCCAGTGAACATTTAGAGTCAATTTTCTTGAAAGATTCATCTGTCGAACCATCAATGCCCGATCTTGACGATCCGATAGAAGAACTATCAATTGGTTCTCTTTCTCCTCATGTATCCTAAAGCAAGCATCTATCTGATGTATTCCCTGTTAACTTGAGAGTATTTGATGCAGATGACATAGAGATCGATGATGAAGTACCAGTAGCCCTGGCATCAGCGTCATCGTCTACATCCCACGGGAATAAGAGAACAACAGGTTGGACACAATACTAGCGAGAACCCCCCCCCCCCTCTCTTTTCTCTGGGTGCAGTTACTGAAAGGTTATACATGTCTAAACAATGTGTCAATGTATGCTTGTGCTGACTCTGTAGAGGAGGAGAGAGCGAAGCTGTTTGAAGGGTCAAGCGATGTTGATAAACCGAGAATGAGAACTCCGCAGGAAATTCTAACAAAATACAAATTTGGCGGGGTAATTACTGCATGAACATTGTAATCAGTCATGGTTTCACTGTGTATGTGAGCTAAATGTAGGTCCAATGCAGGATGCGGCAGCAGCTGCTGCTCATGCGAAGGACAAGCTAATGCAGAGGCAAGAGAAGCTGGAGGTGAAATAGTTTGTTTCAAAATACAGTTGCTATTGTTGTTTGTTTGCAGTCCTTATTCGGAGCAAAATGAAGCCTGTATCTCTCTTTGTACAGAGAATAAGCCAGCAAACTGCGGAGCTTCAGAATGGAGCAGAAAACTTTGCTTCCCTGGCGCAGGAGCTCGCGAAAACCATGGAGAACAAGAAGTGGTGGAAGCTATAATCCAACAAAGATAGTTCATAGTTCGTGTGTATATTATTGGACAAGCATCCATTGTGTTGCACCTCAGCACCTGTACACCATCAGCCCGGTGCTTTGTACATTAGATCATTGCTTTTTGTTACCTGCAGAGGTGCTTGCTTACCTTGGCAGGAGGCATTGCAGATGTTTCATTGTTATTGTCCGGTAACAAGCTTAGTGATGTGGTGTTGGTGTGTTGTATGCTTATACCAGCATGAGGACATTGTTTTGTTTTAACTGCTGTAAAGAGAAAGGATACAGTAAAGGAACTAACTGCTGTGGCCATCATACAAACACGCCCATAGTAATGAAAATGCAACAGAAGCATAATAACGTCGGTAGAGCTCTTTTTTATTCTGGTTCACTTCTTCGATGTAACACCCTAATTTTTGTTCATCACACTTAAATCAAGTTAGGCAACCTATTTCTTTATATTTTTGTTTAGGGAAATATTAAATTGCAAATTTAATCTTGGCTCATAAATATTTAAACAACATTTAAATTAGAATCAAATAAAATTTTTGTTGCATCCATGCTGCTGCATATGTTTTTGATTGTTGGTTTGAATTTGAAAGAGTTTGCAAAAGTTTAAGTTTAGTTTTCAAAACTTCTCTTCTCTCCCTCTCTTTTCTAGCCCAACCTCTAGCCCAACCCAGTTCTTCCGCCGGCCCAAAATCCCTTTCCGCAGGCCCAATTCCTTTTTCCCGGCCCAATCCGTCGCTCGCGGCCCAGCCGGTTTCCCTCTCCTTCTCTCTTTCTTTCTCTGCCATGTGGGCCCGGCTTGTCGGCGCCGTCCCCTTCCTCTCGCCGTATGCGAGCAGGACTCCGAGCTCGAGTCCGCGCGCTCCCCGCCTCCGCGTCGATTTCCCCATGCGCAAGCCTCGATTCCCGGCCTTTATAAGTCGCCGCCTCGAGCCCTTGTCCCTCAACCCAAGCCCCAGCTTCCGCTGCCATCAAAGCCGCGCCGTCGCTCAAATCCTAGGTCGAGGCCGTCGTCGCGATTCCAGCTCTCGAGGCCGCTTCCATCGCTTCTAGTTCGCCGTCGAGGTTCGTGTGGAGGTAAGGAACCCATCGAGTCAGTTTGTTTGCGTCTTTGTTGCTTGCCGCCGTCTCGCCGCGTCGCTGTCCTCAGCCGAGCCGCCATAGCTCGTCGAGAGCTTCCGGTGTCGCTCAACTCTCGTTTAGAACCCCCAAAATAGATTCCCCTTGATCCCAGCTAGCTTCCAAGCCTTGAATCGTTGAAAACCGAGCTCCCTAGCCCTAGATTGCATCAACTCCGGCGATCTTTCGGCGAGTCGCCGCCGCGCGCCGCCGTCTCCCAAGGTCGCGGTGCCCCTTTCAACCGTGGCCGTTAGATCTTGATCCGACGGTCGGAATTAGATCCAATCTAATCCCGTACCGGTCAGCGGGTCAGCCGTGTCTCTTTTGCAGAAAAGCCCTTCAGTTCTTTAGGAATCAACCTGCGGTCCTGTCTAGTTCAAAAATAATTAGATCTAGGTCCTGTTTCTTCTAGTTTAGCCCCTGACCTTTCTAAAAATCTAACCCGCCGTCCTGCTAGCCAGTTTTGCACCAAAGTCCTTCTGTTTTTATATAAAATTACGTTTTAGGTCCTCTGTTTCTTCTATTTAAGCCTCTGGAAGGTTAGATTTAGTACAGAGAAGCCCCTAAACCTTGTTTTAGCCATAGTTTGACCGTTTTAAATCCGATTTGAGTGATCTTTGCGCTCAGACGATCGTCTCTACATCAATAATAGTTTTAGGCACGTCTTTGCGTCTTTTCAAAGTTGTATGGTGTATTGTTTTCCTTTTATTGATTGAATGCTTGTGCGATCGTGTAGAGAACGGTCCGTTCGAGGGAGATCAAGATCAAGTCTACGAGGAGGAGCCACCGCAGTACTTTGAGGAAGGCAAGTGGATTTCCCCCTCAGCATACTCTTTTGAACCTATACACATTGCATGACAATTAAATTTATCTTTATGTTCGCGTTGCATTAATTTGATGGGTCCTATGTAAGGATGACTAGTCTTTTGCACCTAAGCCTTGATACACTGGGTTTACTTTTATATTGGGTAGCTATGCTAGATGCTTAACCTTGGTTCATGATGGGTTCTGTCCAACATTGACGAATATCCTTATTATTATATCGTGTCATGATAATTCAAGATCACCATGTTAATCGGAACATGGAGAACCACCCAGGATTAACCGTACAACCACAATACTACATGGCTCTGGTCTGGGCTAATTAATTAGAAACCTTGGTTAGGGATGATCTTACCAAAAGGGCATGGGGGTGGCGGTTGACGGTGTATAGCCCGGTCCTCTCGGGAAGTAGGCTTAGCTAAGATACTAAACCCGTTAGGGAGGGTTATGCCTGCTTCCGATCCGGAAACCTTAGCGGATTGTTTCTAACTAGGGAATCTTTGTAAAGGCCTCGTAGCGTCTCTATGCAATCACACCTTGGAAGTGTGGTATTGTGCCTACTTTTGCACAGTATGGTTGGGTTTAAAGTTCTTCGGAGCTTTTTAACGCGAATTTGTGGTGAAAGTGTACAACCTCTGCAGAGTGGTAAAACTGTTATAACAGCCGTGTTCGCGGTCATGAACGGCTTGGACCCTCAACGTGATTAATCTATGGAACATGAAGTTAAATTGTTCGTGGCATATGTTATTGGTGTTGCTTATGATTTATTTATGCTAATATATTAACTTATATTTATATGCTAATTTGGGATTGGTATATACTTATATCTTAGTAAATAGTTACTTGTTAATAAAACTTGACCAATTAAAATGCTAATTGCTATAAAACAAGCCTCTCCTTGATAGCTTGTATATTCCACCACTTGTGAGTACCAACCATAAGTGTACTCATCCTTGCTTACATTGGATCAGAAGGTAATACTGGAGCGGAGTACCTCAGTGATCTTGATGAGTTATAGGCGTGTGTGTTCCACCAGTCAGATGCCTGTGGAGTGCTTTTGGAGTTATGTCTTTAGTTATCGTGTGAACCAGTTTAATTTGGCCTTCGTTCTTAGTCGTGAGTGTAATAATACTTTACTTATCAAATATTCGTTTGAGTATGTTTCTGTTATTCCACCACTGTCTATCATATGTGTGGAAATTGATCCTGGACTATGAGATGTACTCGGTTTTCTTTCTAAAACCGGGTATGACATTCGAGAGACTGATTCTGGTTCACTTCTCTGAGACTAAGTGATTCTAATGTCTGAAAGTGAAAGTATGCAGTGAAAATCAGCAAAAAGTGAATCAAGAGAAGCTCATTTATTCCTCAACTTCTTAGTACATTTCAGATGATTACTGGTCACGTAATCAGCAGATGATACTTCACGTAATCAACACTGGATACTTCGCAGTTATTTGCCAAACTCCTAGATTAAGAATATCTGGGAGCTCTGCCAAGAGTCCCACTCCAAACAAAAATTTATTTGACAAAACTCTACATTAAGAATATCTGGGAGCTCTGCCAAAGAGTCGACTCCCAAACAGACGATGCAACATGTCAACATTGCTCCTGTTCAGGGGTGGCTCTAGGGTGGCCTCGAGCTTGCATAACTCTTAGAACACAATCAAAGTTGATCTCGATGAAGAAAATGTGGAAAGAAATCTATGACATAGAGAACCA
>JACEFO010002343.1:0-59209 GCA_015342445.1 Digitaria exilis | reverse complement strand
TTGCTTGGTTGTTCCACCGACTTTCAGCCGGATTGATTCCCCATTGATGAGACGCTATCTTAAGGGCTCCCCTTGAGGATGGCGGAAAATCCCGTCGCTGCAGCTGCACTTATGATGAGTGTGGATACGAGCTTACCACCGCTGCAGGCAGTTTTAGGACGGATCAGAGCGATGATGTGTCAGGCTTGCCTGGACAGTCCGTCCGTGCCCGTGACTTGGGGTTGAGAGGACCTTATTGTCCATTTGAGGTGAGCACCAGAGACGCCATGATTGCTGATTTGGAGAGGAATTGAATGACCTCCCACCATCGCGCACAACAATGTCCAAATGAGCTAGCCCAATCAAGAGAAGAAACTTGAGAGGGTACATGGGACTGGAGCATGCTAATTGCCATGTTAGCCGCCCATGAGCTCAGCACCTTCTTGAGCAGAAGGAGAGCAAGGGAAGGAGAGGCCCCCGACTCCGACATCCAGGATACCGAGGATGATATTGCCGCCCCTTCCAGCTCCACCATCACCTATGGACAGCGAGGGCGCCTGCTAACAACCTAGATGATTTCTAGAAGTGGTAGTAGCGAGATTACTCCTCCGCATAGCCACTAAATTTTGGCTCATGTTGTAATAGGCTTAGATGGATGTTTGAGTCCCTCTTAATCTTTTGGACAATGTAATGAAATGATTTGTTGGGGTGATCCAAAACTTGATGAAGTTGTATTGGCTGTGTGGAAAACATTCTGCAGCTAACCTTGTTTTATTGATTTATGGTTTTCCATTTCATTTCTGGGCTGTTATGTGAACTACAAAGTTGTTTGGATTTTGTCAAACGAAATGTTCACCAAATTTCAACCCCATTGGTTAAAGCGAGATAAAAATGGCAACCAAAACACTACAGCTCGGCCTGCTGTAAAACAGCAAACGCAGAGGACCGCTAAAGATTCTGAATTTTTCGTTAGTTTGAGCCCGAATTTCGAATCTGAGCCAACATGAAAGTTGTAGAGCATGAAAATTTTCGAGCTACTGAGTATACAGAATTGGAGCAGCATTTGACTTGCTTCCTGTCTGGGAGAGATATGATTTTTCTTCCGAACTGCTTGTGACATATGTCATTCTTACATGTAAACTTCAATATATTGTCACGTTCTAATCTTGTCATCATTATGCAAGCTTATGAAATGTGGCTAATACGCTAGTACAAGATACCTACTGCAGCATGCATCAGCCGCCTTCAGTTATGACCTCGCTAAGGGCTCCAATGCTAACAGCAACCGCCAGGAGAGACGCTACCTACAACACAACAACAGCCGCCGTGCACCACCTCCGCCACCGCAGCAACCTCCGGTCATGGCAGCAGTTGTATGCTACGCAAACGGAGATCCTATCCTACGAACCTGCAGCATCAGCAAGCAAATGATGCAACAACAGCAGATGCTACAGCAGGGAGGTCAACGGGCCCCTCAGCCTCAAGTGGCCCGAATGAGGATTTCCTGGCTACGCACCCGCCGATATTCTCAAGAGCCGATGAGCCCTTGGAGGCCGATACGTGGATTCGAGCCATCGAGCATCCAAGTTCACCATCTTGGCCACGCCTTGCACTTCCAACCGCAAGGTAGTGTTCGCGGCGCAGCAGCTCCGCAGCCCAGCTCTCCTATGGTGGGAGAATTACTTGGCCCTGCAGCAGGAGGGTCATGTGGTTGAGTGGATTGAGTTCAAGACTACGTTCAAGGCTCATTCATATTCCAGCCGGCTTGGCTGTGTAGAGCGGACGTTTTGAATGAATTTCTGGCTCTGACCCGGGGTACGGGGCCGCACGGTGCTCCAATACGCCCAGGCCTTCAATGGTCTGTGCCCGACGCGGCGGTCATCACGCCGATGTCTGACGAGAAAAAGTTGGGAGAGTTTCCGACGTGGCTCAAATACCAAGTTGAAAGCTAGTTGGCTACACCCCGTGCTTCCCATATGGCGATCTTGTGAACCTCGCCATTGCCCAAGAAGACGCCAAAACCCCCACGGATACACAAGGCGGAGAAGAAGAGGAAAGCTCCCGCTGGCCTGGACCGCCTCGGGGGGACGCGCAGCCGCACTAGAGATTCCCGCTTGGTTCCTCCGGCTATGCACCGCAAGGACGTCAGGGCACCTCAGGGAGGTGGATGGTTGCTAGGCCACCAGCACCTAATGCGCCCCGTTTCCCTCCACCTGCCGCAGTAGCCACCGTCGTCAAGGCAGGCGAACGCACAACAGCCAGCTCGCCCTGGAGCCGGTTATCAGTGCTTCAAGTGTGGCAGTAACAGCCACTTTATCAAGGACTGCCCGCAGAACAAGCAACAGAACCAGCGCCCGGGAAATCAGCAAAACAAGGGCAACAGCAGCAGTCCGTGTGCAGGTCCGACAAGGAAAGGCTCAACTACACCCACCTTTGGCCGGACCTACCTGGGGGAGCCCCAGACATGGACTGGTACCTTCCTTATCCACACCTCAACCTGTTGTGAATTGTTTGATTTCGGGGCAACACATAGTTTTATAAGCACAAGATTTCATGCAAAATGTGGCTAAAATCTTACCATACCAAAATCATCATTTGTGATATCAACTGCGGGAGGTAAAATAGCATCCACCAAGTCTCCCGAAGAGTTCCAATCAGGCTGGGGAGTAAAATATTTCCTACTGATTTATATCCTGCTTGGTATGGAAGGGATTGAACATTGTTTTGGGAGCCAATTGGATGACTCAACATAAGGTTGTGCTAGATGTTGCGGAACGAGTTGTTGAAATAAACTCGCCTACACATGGCCTAGTGTGTTATATCTGCCACAACGGAATTGTGTTAATGCTTGTGCTTATACAATGGTAGAAACGCAACTAAAGGATATTCCGGTGGTATGTGAGTATGCCGATGTCTTTCCGGATGACTTACCAGGGATGCCGCCGGATAGGGACATTGAATTTGTGATTGAACTCCAACCTGGCACGGCACCTATATCAAAGAGGCCATATAGAATGCCACCCATTGAATTGGCTGAATTAAAAATTCAACTCCAAGAACTGCTAGACAAGGTTTCATACGTCCAAGTGTGTCACCTTGGGGATGTCCCGCCCTCTTTGTGAAGAGAAGGACCATTCTTGAGGTTGTGTATCGTTACCGGCCTTTCAATGCGGTGACTATTAAAAACAAGTACCCACTCCCCCGTATTGATGTCCTGTTTGACCAACTAGCTGGCGCCAGAGTGTTCTCCAAGATTGACCTTCGCTCTGGCTATCACCAAATAAAAATCCGGCCTTGTGACATTCCAAAGGCTGCCTTTTCTACTCGTTACGGGCTTTATGAATTCTTGGTCATGTCTTTTGGACTCACCAATGCCCAGCCTACTTCATGTACCTCATGAATTCGGTTTTCATGTCAGAACTAGACAAGTTCGTGGTGGTTTTCCTGGACGACATTCTTATATATTCCAAGAATGAGGAAGAGCATGCCGAGCACCTTCGCATTGTTCTTCAAATATTGAGAGACCACCAACTCTATGCCAAGTTCTCAAATATGAATTCTGGCTAGAGAGCGTGAAATTCTTAGGTCACACGGTTTCCAAGGATGCTAATCGTGGATTCCAACCAAAGTGCAAGAGGTGCTGGATTGGCAACCACCTACCTCTGTCCATGAGATTCGGAGTTTTCTGGGTTTAGCCGGTTATTATCGCCGTTTTATTCTGGACTTCTCTCGGATTGCGAAACCATGACCGAACTCTTGAAGAAGGGAGTCAAGTTTGAGTGGAATGACAAATGTGATGAAGCTTTCCACACTTTGCGAAAACATTTTAACTTCAGCCCCAGTTTTAGCTCAACCCGTGTGCACCAAGCCCTATGATGTCTATTGCGATGCATCAGGCACCGGACTTGGCTGTGTCCTCAAGCAAGAGAACCGAGTCATTGCTTATGCTTCTCGAGCACTTCGGCCTCATGAGCAAAACTACCCCACGCATGATCTTGAGTTAGCAGCGGTTATTCATGCTCTCAAGATGTGGCGACACTATCTGATGGGTGTTCCATGCAACATATACACCGACCACAAGAGCCTCAAATATGTCTTCACTCAGGCACATTTGAATATGAGGCAACGAAGATGGTTGGAGTTAGCAAAGGACTATGACCTTAGTGTGCAATATCACCCTGGAAAGGCTAATGTGGTTGCGGATGCACTAAGCCGCAAGGCTCATTGTCATTGTCTTTCCGTGGAGTCCTACGCTGACACCTTGTGCCATGAAATGGCAAAGCTCAACTTAGAGATTGTTCCACACGGGTACTTCAACCATATTTCAGTTGAGCCAACCTTGCACGATCAGATTGTTGAAGCCCAATTAAATGACGCAAAGATTAAGATCCTTAAAAGGAAATTGTCAAAAGAGAAGGTGAAGGAAAAATACAAGTGTTTCCGACTAGATGGGCAGGGAGTGATATGGTTTGGACATCGCATCGTGGTGCCCAAAACCCTGAACTCCGAAGGAAGATTATGGATGAGGCCCATCTCTCTAAATTTTCTATCCATCCCGGTAGCACAAAAATGTACCAAGATTTGAAACAAAATTTTTGGTGGACTAGGATGAAGTGAGAAATTGCCACGTATGTGTCGGAATGTGACACGTGTCAGCGGGTTAAGGCTAGCCACTTGAAGGTAGCAGGCACGCTTCAACCTCTACCTATTCCCTCATGGAAGTGGGAAGATATAAGCATGGACTTCATTGTTGGACTTCCCAGAACCCCTCAGGGGCATGACTCCATTTGGGTAATTGCGGACCGCCTTACAAAGACCGCACATTTTATTCCGGTCAATACCATTTATACCGCTAAGAGTTACGCTGAGATTTATTTGGACCAGATCGTTTGTCTACATGGGGTACCCAAGACGATAATTTCAGATCGTGGTACTCAATTCGTAGCACGCTTTTGGGAACAATTGCAACTGTCCCTAGGCACTAAACTGATCCGTAGTTCAGCATATCACCCTCAAACCGATGGGCAGACGGAAAGGGTAAATCAAATACTTGAGGATATGCTTCGAGCTTGTGTTATCCATTACGGGAAGAATTGGGAGAAATGTTTATCTCTGGCCGAATTCTCCTATAACAACAGCTACCAAGCGAGTCTTAAAATGGCACCTTTCGAAGCCTTATATGGTAGAAGATGTCGGACCCCGTTATGTTGGTCCCAGGCAGGCGAGAGGTATACCTACGGCCCTGACCTTGTAAAGGAAGCAGAAGAAAGGTTAGGATCATCCGTAAAAATTTGAGAACCGCCCAGTCACGGCAAAAGAGTTACTCTGATCAACGGCGGAAGCCACTTCAATTCGAAGTTGGTGATCACGTGTATCTCAAGGTCTCCCCGACCAAGGGTGTGCAAAGATTTGGGTTAAAAGGAAAACTTGCACCTCGCTACATCGGCCCATATGAAATCACTCAACAATGTGGACCGGTAGCGTACCGTGTGAAGCTTCCCGAGAAGCTCTCAGCCATGCACAACGTATTCCACGTTTCCCAACTCAAGAGGTGTCTTCGTGTTCCGACCGAAGTTGTTAAACAAGAAGAACTCTCGGTTGAACCGGATCTCTCCTATGATGAGCATCCTATTAAAATCCTCGATGAAAAAGAGAGACAAACACGAAGGAAGGAGTTAAAATGTACAAAATTCAGTGGAGTCATCACTCCGAAGACGAAGCCACATGGGAAACCGAAGACTATCTTAAGAAGAATTTCCTCGACATCCTTGCTTAAGCCAAAGGTACCGTTTTTCCACCTTGTTCCTTAGTTTAATCGAATCTCGGGACGAGATTCCTTTTAAGGGGGATAGGTTGTGACATCTCTGATGTGAAGATGAAGAAAACACCTTTGAAACAGATTAAAAAGGGAAAAAGTGATTATGGAATTCAATAATTCATCGAAAATTCGAATTTAAATTCAAAAACAAAGGTTGTTTGACACCCAACTGAAAACTCAAACATTTTGTACTAAACTTGAAAATCTTCAAAAATAAAAGTTGTTTGTCATCACAAATAAGGCCTAGTCACTCTTTGGAACTTTTAAAAATTTTGCAATTTAGCCCCTCAAAAACTCGAAAAACAGTTCTGAACACCTTTTTAAATTTGGGTTGTTTGAGCTTGAAAAATTTGAAATTTCAGGTTCACCCCAAAAAGAAAGTTGTGTCCCACCTCTCAAATTCCAACTTTTATTTTTACACTTTTTCATGTTCAGTTCAAATTTTTGGAGAAAATTCAAAAGGGGCAAGGGAGCTTCACGGGCGCCCAACAGTCGCCCTGGCGCGCTCTGCGCCTGGCCGGAGCTCGGCCGCCACGTGGCCGGCGAGCGGCGGAGGCCACGCCGAACTGGCCGAGCCGCGGCATCGGGTGGCGCTTGTCGTCACGCGTTTGTCCAGCCCCTCCCGAGCCTTCACATCGCCGTCGACAGGCCGCCTCGCCTCGCGCCGCGCGAATGCCATCATGGCGGTCGGAGCGCAGCCGTGGCCGCGCGCGCGCGCGCGTCGCGCAAGCCGCTCCGTGGCAGATTCCGTCCCGCTCTGCGCCAAGAAGCCCTGTAGGGGATCCCCCCAACGTCACGCAAGGATCTTCCTCGCCTAATCGAGCCGCTCGCGCGCTACCCGAGCTCGGACCGCACTCATGGCGGTTTGCTCGCGCCGAGCTGTGCACGCGAGCGTTTCCGAGGCAACTCAGTGCCTCTAGCGCACTCCAAGCACTCCACCAAGCAGTCTCACACTTTCACTCAGCCCGCACTCAGCCCTTCTCACTCTCCTCGCGCTCGCTCCCGTCGTCTTCAACCTCCAGCCGCGCGGACCGAGCCGAGCTGCGAAGCGAAATTCGCCCTACCCTCTCCACCATTCCCAAATTCCTTGCGCACGGAGCTAGACCCCTTCACTAGCCTCCCATTCCCCCACTCCTCTCGAGCTGTCATCATTTCTCCGGCGAGAAATCGAGATTTCCCCCAAATCTCTATTTTTCGGCCGCCGGAGCACCCTCACGTCGAGCCCCTACTTCGAGCCATCCCCGAGGTCAACCGAGCACGCCAACAGCTTCCCCAGGTTCCACTGATGCTCTAAAGCCCCTTCAACCTCGGAGAGCGCCACCGACCTCACCGGCATAGAAGCCGCGGCGGCCGCGCCGCCACTGCATCGCCGCCGGCCGTTTTCTGAGCTTCCCCCGGCCTCCCAACCGCCACCAATCGACTCGTGGTGAGCCCCTGGTTCTTTTCCCCCACTTCCCCGACCCTATCTCGCCGTCGTTTGGCCGGCGTAACTCCGGCGACGAGGCGAGGACCTTTCTTCATCGTCTTCGTTTTAACAGGGTCCTCTGCGCAAAAATCAGAGACTGGTTTGAAAGGTTTTGAAAGTTCTAGGGTCTCCAGCGTAAAAAGATTCTTAAACCTAGATCTATTTTGCTGAGATCTTGTAAAATCCACCAAAAATCGTACAAAAATCAGAAAAATACACAAAAATGCTCCCTGGATTCGTGAGATTGTAAACTCCGATCTCATGTTACCATTTGTATACTTTTGGTGAACCAATGTTGAATTAAAATTCAAATTGTGAATTTAGAAACTTGTGCACCATTTCAAATCCAGAGCTCCGCTAGGGATGAGCTTTGGATATGTTGTTTGCAGTGACTTTGGAAACCTTGTGTCCAAAGGGGACCTAAAAATATGGACTGTAGCTTCAGTTATGAATTAAATTGTGTTTCCTGTCTTTTTACAGTCCTGAAATTATTAAAAATAATCAGTGCAGCTAAAAATCACCATTTTTCTCCAGAGGCCTAGGAACTTGTTAGCACATCTGTTAAAAATGCAAAACTTAATTTTTGCTCTGTTTAGACTAGCCAATAAATAGATATGTGTTTTCAAATAAAAATTTATTGAGGACTGTCCAAGGGTTATTTTGAGCCACCACTTGGCCAGAGCCCTCCTTGCACTCATGACTAGCTCTGGTAGGAAAATTTCCTGATTTGGATGTATTTTCGATTTTATATGAAATTATTTCATTTCTGCAGGCAGCAGTTTGAACTATTTTTAATAAATTCTGTGTAGCTCAGATTTAGCTAAACTTTGGAGTGAGCCTAACTCTTAGATAAAGTTTGTAGATAAAAACGATGAACAGAAAATGAGAAACAAAAATGAGAAGAAACTAAAATAGAATTGAGTTATATAAAGGAATAGACCTTTTTGATAATTGATTAAAATAAAACATGGAAAAGTCTAAAATTTCAAGAACAGCACCCAAACTTCAAAATAATAAATGGAATTTCTTTCATATATGTACACAATCACCATCAAAGATGCGTAAAAATTTTCCACACCCCTCCTCTAATTTTATGAAGAAGAAAGTAGTACTTTAGCATGTCTAGGTGAATATGGCCTTCAAGGCCTTAGTTTGGGAATCACTAGGCAGCCACTATAAGTTATGCATCTCATGTAGAAGGCGCTGTTGCGGACGGCTTCTACCATCTCATCTCCACCGACCGGAGAAGGCACCCCGGAGAACGGTGCCGGCGAAGGAACAGTCGACCCGGAGGCTAACCCCCAGCTAGCGCAAGAAGGCAAGCCCCGGAGCATAACCTAACCTTTACAGTTTATGCATCTATGAATTCCCTATGCTTGTGCATTTAC
Source organism: Digitaria exilis (assembly GCA_015342445.1). Classification (NCBI taxonomy): domain Eukaryota; kingdom Viridiplantae; phylum Streptophyta; class Magnoliopsida; order Poales; family Poaceae; genus Digitaria; species Digitaria exilis. Next base: position 50,559 of record JACEFO010002343.1, on the reverse strand, counting down.
GTTTCCAGGAGTTGATTGAATACCTTAGCTGCACATTTCTAGTACCTATGACTCGCAACACTAGTATGAAAGGATCGATAGGGCATTGCTTTAGGTCCGTTACAAGTCGAGTGATTTCCTATCACTCGCGAGACATAGGAGTTGCTTGTCTTTACTTATGTTGAAATCATAAGGATGGACGGGCGGGATGGTAGATGTAGATCTCCCGTCCGTGTATGATAATGGATTTTAAGGTCGAAACGTGTGGTTGAGTGTGTCAAGTTTTTGAACGTACCACATGCATGCCGATATATGGGAATCGGTAAGCCCGGTACCAGATTGAAGCAGCTAGAGCCGATAGCCATCTCTTCTTGGAAACTTTTGTTTCCCCTGCCGTACACTTGTGGATATATGCGTGAGACTATGAGTGAAGCAGTAAACCTCTATCCTAAGGAAGGTGGATTCGGATCCGAATTGTGGATCGATGGGAAAGGTTGGGAAGTGCTTGTACCTTTTATAGCAAGCATTATCCGTGTGTGTTGGGTTTCCCCTGGCCAGGTAGCAAAATTCGGTTCGAACTGTCCGCTTCTCGCGGTTAATGAGACTGCTTGACCGCCTAGCTGCATTGAGTAACAAGTGGAACTATGAGATTGATGAACTTGTTGTTATGAATTAAATTGTACTGCACCACTTGTATGCTTAGAGAGGATGCTAATCTAGAATGGTTAAATCTACTAGAATATGATGCTAAAACATGAAAGCAAGGACCTACTCTTAGTTGCTTTTTGGCAAACAAACCCACCAGCCAAAAGCCTCTCATGTCTAGATGTCGGTGATGTAGTTTTCACCCGACGGGTAAGCCTTGCTGAGTATTAGTATACTCAGCCTTGCTTGTGGCTTTTATTACAGGTACAGTGTTGGATGTGGCAGTCGATGCCATGACTTGGCCTACCCAGGTTCCCCCTGGATGGCACATCGAGTGGGTTCCGTCCTCTGCCGAGGAACGGGAGGAGTAGCACCGTGGCAGGCTTCATCATGGTGTTACGTTGTTCGTCGTTAGTTTATTTTCGCTGCAATGAACTTGATACTCTGATTTAAATTTCGAACTTGGTTTGTAATAACTTGAGATACTATTTATGTATGTTGAAATTGTGGAATGTTGTAATCTCTGGAACTCACCTTCGTGTGGGCGTGCCTGTTGTTTCGATCGAGAAAGTACGTGGTTAAATCGGGTTTAATCCGACGGCGCTCCAGCTTATTCCGGATTAAGTGCCTGACTACTCGACTAGTGGTCCCGGGGTACTTAACTTGGAATAATTTCGGAGTGGTCCGCCACAGAGAATCCCAACGCTTCGTCTGGAGCGCTGGTGCTGAATTGTCGCGCCTGTCGAGGTGGTGCACGATTCGTTTGCGTCCCACCCTGGATACTGCGAACGGGCTCCAGAAGTGGGTGCTCATGGCCTACGTGGCCATCATGGTCCCCTCTTAGCCGAGAGCGCTGCCTCGCCGCCCCGCAGGAGTTATCCCATGGGTGAGGCCTTGCGGCTGAAGTCGTTGATGAGGGCAAGGCGTGGCGCACCGTCATGCGCCACCGGCAGCACCTCCATGATGAACTCGAGGCTGCCGAAGTGGATGGTCGCGCCTAGCCCCAACTGGTTGTCACAAAGACCAGCCATCTCACACCAGGTGTCGGCGACGACGAAGACGTGCGCAGGCCCACACCTGGCGCGCCAACTGTCGGTGGGTGGCACACGGGGTGCCTCACGCCGGCGAGTGTTGATCACAGAACACGCACGTCTCGGTGGAGAATGGTTCAAGAGACGCAAGACAACGTGTTTATACTGGTTCAGGAGAAATCCCTACATCCAGTTGTGGCGACCTATGGTTGTATTGCTCTCTTGTCAGTGGATTACAACGAAGGTTGGTTCAAGCCTTGGGTGTAGAATGTGTGTCGGGGACTAAAGTGTTCTAGGGATCGAAAGTCTCCAGAATGGATCTCCCCCTCGCAGGAGGAAGCCCTCCCCTTTTATAAGTCAAGGGGAGGGCCTTGTTAAAAATGGCATTTTACCTATCCTTGGAGGCAGGCGGCCTCGGCGGTTGCTCGTTGTCGGCTTAGTGCGTCCGACGACCCCCTCGCTGGTTGCCGCGTGTCCCTGGCCTGCCTCCAGGCAGCTTCGCGGTAGCTTCCTTCTTGGCTGCTAGCGTAACAGAGCATGTACAGTTACTTTTTCCCTTGGCGCTAGGCTGCAGATCAGTTTTCCTGGTTGGAAGGCCTGTACATGCTGTTGGGTGATGGTCAGGAGAAAGCGTAGGCCGCACGCTTCCTCCTTTACGAGTTTGGCTTGGTTTCGGGACTACTCCCGAGGGCTTTCTTGTACCTTTTCTACGCGCCGGGTTGGGCAACACGAGGCCCTCCCCGCGTGGTCTGACCTCTCGGCCTGGTGGGACGGGGTCGGGCGAGACGGGAGTCCCCGACCCCATCGCCTCTCCAACCGTTCTGGGATCGGGCGAGACAGAGGTTTCCGGCCCCTTTGTCTCCTCGAGCCTTTCAGGAGTCAGGCGAGACGGAGGTCCCCGGCCAGCTGCGAATAGGATCGCCCTCATCCGTTATCAAGCTTTCTCATCGCTCGCCTGCCGTTAGCAGACGCCGTGTTGGTGGGGCCCCCTAACCCATGACCTCCACACCATGTGGCAAGTCAAAAGACGGACGCGTGCTTGAGTGTAAATTGGATTGCTCGTTTTAAAAAGATCACTAAAGATGGTCTAAACCAAACGGTTATTAGAGCATTTCTATTAGTAATGTGGTGTGACGAATTGGGTTAGTGAACCAAACACTGTTTTTTACTGTGAACCAAACACGGTTGTCTTACTATGTGTCCTCCACCTAATATTTATCCAAGACCAGAAACAAGAACAAGAACAAACCCGTCATCGATTCTTATCTCTTCAGGCTAATAACCTAATGGTCCAGCTTGAATAGTCCTAAGAGCATCTCCAACAGTGCCCAAAAAAAGTAGTCCCAAAACATTGGTTTTAGAAACTTGCTAAAAATTATTGGGAGCGAAAAAAGCCTTCTTCTCCAACAGTTCCTAATAATTAGCTCTAAAATAGTTAAATTTCAGGATTGGGAGTGCAAGTCAAGGGGGCAAAAATGGCTCTAGAGCCCATTGTTTTTTGGAGTTTGGAAGAAGAGTGTAGTACGTCACCAGTCCCTAAACTTATACTATTGTGTCATCCCGGTCCCTAAACTCACAAATCGACCATTTAGGTCCTCAAACTTGTTCGGCTATGTCATCCCGGTCCTTAAACATGCAAACCACCCATTTAGGTCCTCAAACTTGTTCACTTGTGTCATACCAGTCCTTAAACTTAGTTTGTACTTAGAAGTTTGAGGTTCTAAATGGATGATTTATAAGTTTAGGGATCAAGATGACACAACCGAACAAGTTTGATGACCTAAGTGGTTGATTTGTGAGTTTAGAGACCGACATGACACAACGATACAAGTTTAGGGACCCGTGATATACTTTACTCCAAATAGCCACCAGTTTAGGGCACTGTTGGAGCAAGAGCTTTTCAATTAATTCCCAACAAGATTTTTAGGAACTTACTAGTATAGTGCCCGTGCGTTGCTACGGGACTGAAACAATTGTATAACAAATTACATTGAACATTCCAGAAGACAATAATTCACTGTTACAAGTTTTTTTGTTACAAAATAGAACAATTTACTCTATTAAAAATTTAAATCGAAGATGCGATTAAGATACTTTTTATATCTTCTGGAAGAATCTTTCGATATATATTTGCTTCATTCGACAAGACTTCAGTGACGAAATTCTGTCGCATTACGGTTGGATCCTGTAAACACAAGGAACACATGCGTAAGTATCTTATATATATACATGCATAAGTATCTTATATATGCGTAAGTATCTTGCATGTCATTGTGAGGAAGATATCCGGTTTACCATATTTCCGCACCAGGGCCATAGCGTCCATGTACCGTCTCCTCATATCACGTGGACGTCCGATGAATGTCGTACCCAACACAGTATGCTTCCCAACTGCAACAGCTTTTTCCTCACCAGCAATCATGCTATCAACAAGGCCCTTGTACAAATCAGGCCTTAAAGTGTGGAAGTTGTCCAATCATGAGCTTTCAATCTTTATGTACGTGCCACAAACTGCTTGAAGAGACGCTTGCCAAAGAATATTGGGTTGAATATCCCTGGCCGCATTTGGAACTTGTAGCAGTAGTAGTCACGCACGGACACACAATTGTTGCCAGCAGACCCTGCATGTATCCATAGATAGGTCCATTGTTATAACATACTATATTATAATATAATCTTGCAAGAAGAGCAAATACGATAGCATCTAATTACCTAGATCATCATCGTCGTCATTACCCTCAGAACGTGCTTTTGCACAGGCCTTGCGTGTTGCTTTAGTAGCATCCACCTCCGCCTTGGTGACACCCCTCTTTGGAATGTTGTTGTGCCACCCTAGTTCACCTCTAGGAAAGAATAGGGCGTATGAAAGTGCGTCATAGCAGCCATGATATGATCGGATGCCATGTATAGACCTATCCTTCCCCTGCAAGAGAATACTATTCCCAAATTGACCTCGACGTTCACTTCCTTTGATCCAAATGGCAGCAACCTCTGATGTGATAGGCACATTATACGTTCTCTGGTCTAGCCAGGGGTCGAGGTTCAATGCTACATGATAGTCCTCGAGCTGTTCAGCCTATCCCATTGTCCTAAGATGGTGCGAGTAGGGATTGCCATTCATGATACCCACCAGCTGATCAATGACCTCCTTGTCCTTCGCTTTGCACTCTTCACGACACTTCGCATACCGGTGCTCAAGTGACGGATCATCATCGTAGAAGTAGAGCTCAAGATGTCTAGCTTCCACTTCATCCTCTTTACCAAACGACCGTATGTTATGGTAAATTTGACCATGAGCACGGAATGTGTAGACACCGCTGTTCCTCATGTCGGTGGTCCTACGATCTAGGTGACAGTAAAGGGAAGTGAAACAGAAGTGCCCATTGAAAAATCTGATGTTTAAACGGAAGTGCCTAGCATCTAAGTCGGAACTTGTCCACGTCCTCATGAGCTCAGGTGGGGTGTCAGGTGTGGAGAGAACAATCTTTCCTCCACGACAGTAGAATTCAGGCGGCTCAGACTCAAACCTCTTCGCATTGCAGTGCTTACAGTTCTCAACGGTCTTAAGCATCTGTGTTTCAGATGGCACATTGGCATAAACCTTGTCGAATGGATCTGGAACATCCAGCATGTCGTCATTGTCACCAACATCGTTAGGTTCAACATCATGTTCTTCTACTTCCACATTTGGAGTTTTAATGATCACTTTCACGTTAGACCATCGTAAACATTTTATATATGAATGGACTGTAAACAAACAGACACGTACCTTGTCTGGCAAAAAGGTATCCCTCATCCTCTTCGTTATCATCCTCAAATATGATGTCATCATCACCATCAGTCATCGGCAATCCTTTTAAGATATCATGATAATTATAGTTAAACCCCGTACATCATCATAAGGTTTTTACTTATAGAAAGATGTAGAAAGAGGTACAATTATGAAGCAATGTCTGTACAGTTGTACAGTACCTTCGGTCATAGATGGTCTTGTGTTAGGTGGCGTAACGGTATGAGGGACTTCATTGGTGTGTTCTGTCAATTATAGAATAAGGTTGAGACAATACATTGGTATAAACAATTGTTTCAAAATATTTATTTATTAATGTCAATTTACCAGTTTCAATGTCTGAAGGTACAGTTCTTGGTGCCGAGTCACTAACATCATTCTGGATCACATTCTATGTAAAAAGGAATAGATTCCCTAAATTATATTATGCCTAACAAAAAGCACCATAGGATTGAGTGAGTTACCGTTGTTAATTATTGTAGAAGATCGAGTCTCGGTCTGGAGACCAGTGATGTCTTCTTCAGCAATTTTATTAGCTCTTTTTGAAGTAGATGTTTCAAACTTTTTAGTCTGACGCACCAGTAACGCATGTCTCTCCCCATGTGTTACATGATGTCTATGTGTCTGGTGATCAGCATGATCTGAATGGGTGTCGACATCTCTAATATCATCTGCTGGCTGGATGTAAACAGGGTGGCCGGTTACCTCTGGAATAACCCAATCGCAAGCGCTAATCTTGGTTGCATCATCAGTAGGGCCCATAATCTCTGCGCTAATGTGGGTTTTCCATGGCGATTGATTCATGATGCAGATTATTTGCCTGAAATTCCTTCATTTTCCTTTTATAGGATTTCCTTCCCTCAACCTGGATTGGTGTCCTATTCTTTTCCATCTTTCGTTGGTGCCTCGAGGATTTCTGATCTGGTGTCTTAGAGTCGTATGTTTCACGCCGCTTACTGTTTATCTTCATTCTCTGTTGTTCAGACATTACCGCACGACGAGCTGCAGATCGTGCTCTTTCTCTCTCTCTTTTAAGTTCCTTAGGATCAGCCACCAGTGGACTCGATTGAGGTGTTTCTGGGTAACATAATGGAGAGTCAGATTACCATCCCTACATGTAAAAGCCTACTACATACATCGGTTTACTGTATAAGGAATCATACAAGTCATTAAGCGGGGACGGGGGGCACCTGGGTTGGTGTGTTCAATCTGTTCTGCAATAATCTCACAATCTCCAGCTATCTCTGGGTTGAGTTCTGCTTCCATATTATTAGCAGTTAATTTATAGTATGTATGTATACAAAAGACATACAAAAAAATTTCAAGTAAAATACATATCAGATTATCTATATACCTGTTGTCTGGGTTGTTAGATTACGAGGAAGGTATGAATCATTTTTGAATAACCAATCATCACTTTCATCAGGGTTGATGGATTCCCGGTTTGAAGCGTCTAAAACATCTAGAAAAAGGACGAAAGATGTATGTGCTGGTTATAATTTAGCTTAGATAGATAATGCTATGAATTAAGCTTTGATCATCTTATAGATAGACATAGTACCTGAATTTTTACTGGAAGGATTGATGCATTCCATGTTTGAAGCGTCTAAACCTTGTGGAGAAAGAACCAAAGATGTATGTGCTGGTTATAAAATCTTTTAGATAGATAATGGTATTAAATAAGATTTGATCATCACAGTACCTGGATCATGATTTGAAGTATTGATGCATTCCATGTTTGAAGCGTATGAAACATCTAAAAAACAACAAGTATGAGAGGGTCGATATTTTCCATGTTATATTATAATTTAGATAATGATTAAATAAGATGTGATACAATACCTGAATGATGGATTGAATTGCTTGCATGAACAACACCATGCATGAGCGGATCGATATTTTCCTTGTTGGGTTTTTTCTGTTTGTTGTTTTTTGGTGGTATGCCTCACGACGTTTCTTATTTACCTCCAGCCGTTGTTCATCAGACAATGCTGCACGACGAGCCGCAGATCGGACTCTGTCTCTCTCTCTCTCTCTTTTGCGTTGTATAGAATCGGACACCGGGGTTAGCGAATCATTGGCTGCTAGACAAACGAATGCAAAGTCAGGTTAATTGTCATGATTCCAGCGATTTGATGATCAATGTTACCTATAATGCTGGGATTTGTCAGGTCCCGAAAAGGATGGTGCTCCCCCCCTATTGTTCCTCTTTTCCATAGTTTATTGACTGAAATAAATGGCAGACCAATAAACAAGCATCAATTTATACGGAAGAGGCATGCTGTACAAGGAAGAAGCTTTCTCTCGCAAACAAGTAAACAACATCAGGCGGGTGTCTGTCTGATGAAAAAGATAATTGAACAACAATGTTTAAACAGTCTTAAACATGTTAGGCAGATGGTGCAAGCAGTGATCATTGTTTCGATCACAGCATCAGGTGTGTATCTGATTGCCGACCACGATCTGGGCCAGTGCATGAAAAAGGAACAGTCGAAGCATTTGAATGATAGGCAATGCAATTCTGGGAAACTTTATTGGTTAGTAAAACTGGTATTGAGGTTCAGAGATCAACACATTGACATGACGGAAGCACAGACACGCTGATATGCTGCTTGCATGGAACAATCCATAGCAACACCAATGTTCATTGGAACAATCCATTGCACCACCCGGTAGTTTATCTCAGGATGCACTCATTAAAATTCAGCACGCTTTAAAAGTGAATATGGTCTAAACCCCGCCAGTTATTAAACTTGTAAAAGATAAAAGTGTAACCAACACATGCTGATGGAAACGGATACGGTGACTCACCGAAGACAGCCGGGAGGGCGACAGGCGCTGATCCTGCAGGGCAGGCCGGAGGCAATCTGCTGAAGGCGGCCGGCGATGTTGAGGCGATGGGGTTCTTCCTGCTGCTGGAGGCGATGACATCGCGCGGCTCCCGGCGGTGTCGAGGGGACAGCGGCCGGTGGTGTCGAGGGGATGGCGGCCGGCGGTGTCGAGGGGATGGCGGCGTGGCTCCCACGATGGCGTCGTGCGGTGGCAATGTCGAGGGGAGGCGATGGTGGGTGCTCGATTAGGCGGAGGCGGCGGCTTCAGAGGGCGATCACCAGATGGCGACCACCGGCGATGTCTAGGCGATGGGCTTCTTCCTGCTGCGGCCGTCTGTGTCGAGGGGACAGCGGCCGACGGCGTCGAGGGGACGGCGGCTTTGGATGGCGGCGTTCTAGTGCGGGAGGCGATGGCGTCGTGCGGCGGCAGGCAATATCGACGGGAGGCAAGACGGCGGCATCGGATGGCGGCGTACACCTGCGGGAGGTGATGTCGAGGGGAGAGGGGAGGCGAGATGGTGGCTTCGAATGGCGGCGCTTCACGGTGTTATGTTGCGGGAGGCGATGTCGAGGGGAGGCGGCGTCGTCGCGATTCTGTTGCGGGAGGCGATGTCGAGGGGAGGCGGCGTCGTCGCGAAATTTGAGTCGCGATTGTCGGCGGGTGGCACACGGGGTGCCTCACGCCAGCGAGTGTCGATCACAGAACACGCACGTCTCGGTGGAGAATGGTTCAAGAGACGCAAAACACGGGATTTATACTGGTTCGGGAGAAACCCCTAAGTCCAGTGGTGGCGACTCCTGGATGTATTGCTCTCTTGACGGCGGGTTACAACGAAGGCTGGTTCAAGCCTTGGGTGCAAGATGCATGTAGGGGACTAAGTGTGCTCAGGATCGAGTCTCCAGAAAATGGAATCCTCCTCGCAGGAGGGTGCCCTCTTCTTTTATAGTTCAAGAGAAGGGCGCTTGTACAATGGTGTTCTACCTATCTACTCCTGGAGGCCGGCGCCCCCGGCGGTTACTTGCTGTCGGCTTAGTGCATCTGGCGACCCCTTCACTGGCCACCGCGTGTCCTTGGCCTTCCCCCAGGCAGCTTCGCGGTAGCTTCCTTCTTGGCCGCTAGCGCAGCGAAGCACATGCAGTTACCTTTTTCCCAGGTGCAGGATTGCAGATCAGCTTTTACGGCTGGTAGGCCTGCGTTGGTGTCGGGTGATGGTCGGGAGAAAGCGTAAGCCGCACGCTTTCTCTATTACCAGTCTGGCCTGGCTCTGGGTCCACTCCTGAGGTCTCCCCTGTGCGCTGGGCCGAGCGGCGTATGGGCCATCCCGCAGGGTCTGGCCCCTCGGCTTGGCGGGGCGGGGGTCGGGCGAGATGGGAGTCTCCGACCCCATCGCCCTCTGCCCAGGCTGGGGGTCGGGCGAGACGGAAGTCTCCGGCCCCCCATCACCCTCTGGTCGGTCTAAGGCTTGTGGGATACGGGAGTCCCTAACCCTATCGCCTCTCTGCCTGGGCTAAGGGTCGGGCGAGACGAGAGTCTTTGACCAGCAGAAGATGTGATCGCCTTCTGTACGTCATCAGGCTCTCCTCTTGCTCGTCGGCTGTTAACGGGCGCCGTGTCAGTGGGCGCCCCTAATTCATGACCCCCACACGAGCCCCCGACCTTGTAAAGGAGTCTAGGACTCGTTTGCAACGTCACATTCGCTCCTAAGGGAAATGACTTTAGGGGGCTCTTATTGCCCATTTTAAGCCGCCTCTAGGGAGCGCCTCGGTGGTACATTCCCAATGTCTGGTGGACCGCTGTCGAAGCATTAGGCGATGGCCCAACCCCCTTCGCGAGGAGTTGGCTGGGGGCCTACGTGCCCGGCCCAGCTGTCCCTGAATTTGACGTCCCCTTCATAGTTCCTGGGACCGAGCGATGGGCCCTGGGGGCTCGCCGCCTGGCTACGACGCCACTGCTGGGGTACGTCCCGTGTCGTCACACATCAAGGACTAAGCACAAGGTGCATTGCTTCTCGCTCGTGGGCTGTAGAGGCGACCGTACCCTTCGTGGGCCGGTCTTCGAACCCCGGCCTTGGGCCGCGAATTGGCGCCACAACCGGCGGTCTTTTTGTTTCTTCCGGGCTGGTTAGGGGGCTCGGTGGCCCCCGCCGGTCGCGGTGATTTGATTGACGCTGATAGAAGCAAACCTGTCTCTTGAACACGAGGGGACGCGGCGGTCGGGCTCCGAATCGACGTTGCGGTCGTGGTGGGCCCGGCCAGCCGTGGGGATGTGAAGGGTTGTTATTACCCCGTCATGTCCCCTCACTTCCCGTGTGCACGTCAGGCGGATTCGGAGCTGTCGGATGCAAATCGAGGGCTCTGGTAGCCCGGTCGTGCGCCCCCTTGGGCCGGCCGCCAGCCTTCCCGTCATCCTTATATAAAGGAATGCGGGCGCGACGGGTGCAGTTCCTCGCTTCCCGTCCTCATCTTCTTCCTCGTGGCTCGCCATCCTTGCCGCCGCCGCCTTCTTGCGTAGATCTCCAGCGTTCTCACCTCCCATGCTAGCCGGCGATGTCATGGCTTCGAGGGGCTCTTCCTCGTTGGCGCAGCTGCGTCCGTGGGAGCGTTCGAGCACATCGACCGCCGCGCTCGAGTTGCTCGTTTCCCGCGGGCTGCTCCACCGCCGCACTCCCACAAGACTCCTTCCCCACGCGGCAGGGTACGTGGTGAGATTCATTGTGTACCACGTCTGTGGCTTCGCCGTGCCGGCACACCGATTCATTCGCGAGGTGCTCCGCTACCTGGGCGTGGAGCTCCACGCTCTTGCCCTAAACGGGGTCCAGCAGATGGCGAACTTCGTAGCCCTATGCGAGGGCTACCTGGGCATCGAACCGGACTTTCATCTCTTCCTCCTCTTCTTCAAGGGGGCCCTAGTCTGGTCGTGTGGCGCCATGGCTCCATGGGGGTACTGCTCACTGCAGGTGAAGCAGTCCCGCGTGGACATGTTCCCCGCTCGGAGCTGCGCGGTTCCAATAAGGATTGGAACAAAGGGTGGTTCTATCTGAAAAACTACCCCGAGGCCGCCCTTCCTCCGTTCGACCCCGCGGGCTCGCCGCCTTCGAAGTAGCCGACGCACTGGCAATGGGGCCCCTAGGCTGCTGACCGCTAGAAGTTGAAGCCGCACCTCGACTGCCTCGCCAAGCTTCGGTCGTGCGGCCTCACCGGCATGGGCATTGCCGAGGCCTTACACCAGCGCCGTGTCACCCCGCTCATGGCTAGGCCACTACGCCTCTTCGAGATGGGCCCCGCAACCACTGAGGCCGAGCTCCGCTCGAGCCTCGTGTCACGCACCGTCCCCTCGGAGGACGAGATTCAGGCTCGGCTCGTGGAGCTCGTGGATACTCCGCGGGCCGCCACCCTAGTGATCCCCACCCCGGGCCAGTTATCGATGCTTCCCGGCCCAGGAGCGGTGGACCTCGTAAGTTTTTTTATCTCAACGCATTTCGTTTAGCCTTTTCTATCTTTTTTATACGCTCGATCGATGCCGGCTCATTGGTCTCCGACCCGCACTCCACCAAAGCTCCTGATGGCCTCAATGCCTCAAGGGGGGTCCTGCACGAGGAGCAGGCCGCTCACGACGAGGCTCGGCGGAGGAACCGCACGGCTAGGGAGGCCGACCGCAAGCGGAAGAGGAAGGAGACTAAAGAACGCCTCCGGAAGGGGGAGCGGAGGCGTGAGCGGGAGCGCAAGGAGCAAAGGGTGGAGGAGATCGGGTCGGACCTCGCCTCCACGACCGACGATGAAGGGAACCCTAGGGGCCACTCTCCCTTGATGGGTGACTGCCCCGCGGAGAGTTTCGTCGCGTGGGGCGAGTCTCGGTCGACGCCCATCGTCGTGGAGGAGCTACCTCCTCCGCCCTCGGGCGCTCCATCCGCGGGTGTGTCCCGCTCACCCCTGTCGTCCTCTCTAGGAACGCTACGGCTCGCGGTCTGTCGTCCTGGTTCGACGAGCAGGTCAGCTAGTCTCCCTCCGTCATGCCCTCTGTTTTTTCCTTTTCGTGTCGTTCGCGCTCAATCCTTGCTTTTGTGGTACGCAGTCGGTTAGGCGGCAGGTCGGTCCCTGGCTCGGCCCCGGTGAAGCGCCTTCGTCGGGACGCGCCATCTGCGGCGGCCCCTGGCTCACCGGAGCAGGGGACGCTAGGCGAGCCGCGCCGCGCGAGCCCGAGCCCCACCGGAGTTGTGGAGGCGGCTCCATCACCTGTCGTCGAGGGTGCCTCTGCCGCGCGGGCGCGCGCGGAGACGGCTCGTTTGGTCGCTGCTTCACCGCTGTCCACTTCCACCCCGTCAGCTGTGCATGCCTCCGGGATAGGGGTCACATACGTGCTGGCCATGTCGCCGATGGCCGGGGAGGCCGCTGGCGCAGCGGAACAGGCGAAGGGCACCGAGGCGGCCGCGGCGGATGTCGCGAGCGCGGGGTTCATGGCAGGCGCGGAGGTGGCCGTTGCGGAGCTCGCGGTGGGCACCGAGGTACCTGCCGCAACGCGGAGTTGGCAGCGCCCGGGAATCCGCCAGACCCCGTCGCCACCAGCTCTCCCACGGCAGGCCTCGAAGAAGGTGCGGAGGGGAGCCAGTGGTCCATGGAGGACCTCTTCGGTGAGGCGGAGGCGCGTGCGCATTCCGAGCCGGAGACCTCCGCGGCCATGCCATCCCTCTCGCTGGTGTCAGTCCTGGTGCCGTCGTCCTCCGGCCTGCCAGCGGGGACCTCTGGGTCTGGTGACGGGCGCGGCGAGGCCCCGTCCTCTTTGGGTGAGCCTGTGTTCGACCCTGCACACATCATGCACTAAACACCTAGCTGAAGAGCCTTCAACAGATGGCCACCTTCCCTGTTGCGCTCCTGGAGATGGCGTCAACGCTTCACACCACGGCGATTCCCACCAGTCGGGTATGCGGCTTACTTATTTCTCTTATCCTAGTTCAGCGTACGATTGCCTCCTTGGTTCTCCTTCGTCCGTGCCCTAAATCGGTTGTCTGGCCAACGCAGTCCATGCTGCTGGCGCTCTCCCGGACCCAGAGCATCGAGGAGGAGGCCATCAACCAGGCTCGCCGAGCATGGGAGGCTGCCCGCGCGGCCAGGGACACCGAGGCTAGCGCGCGCGACGAGGCCATAGGTAGTGCCCGTCGTATTTTGGAGCTAGAGCGCACGCTGGCAGACTAGGCCTCGGCGCATCCGGAGGCACTCGCCACGTTGAACACCGAGCATGATGGTCTTCGCTCCCACGTCTCCGACACCCGCAACGGTATGCCTCCACCAGCCTTGCTTCTTTCTTCATGTCCTTCGTGCTCGCTTGGTTCTGACATTGTATGCTGGTCCCTCAGAGCTTCGCGCCCAAGTCGACACCCTGAGGGAGGAATGGGCCGTGGCAGTTCGTGCGTGCATCGACGCCCAAGCGGAGCGCGACCAGGCCGTGACGGCGAAGGAGGACGCCAAGGGTGTGAGTGCCCAGCTGGGGCAGCTCATCGCCGATCTCCGCACTGAGGCGCAGGCATCCGCCCGGTGGATCGAGGTCCTGGAGTCCGCCCTCGTGGTGACGCACAAGCCCGCGGAGGAGAAGGCCACGGAAGTTAACGGTACGCTTCTTTCGACCATTTCCCATCGAAACACGCTGTTGTCGCGCTTCGGGATGTTGCGTGACGCGGCGGGGGCGGTCCTGACGCGGCTCGGGTTTCCTGTGTCAGAGGACATCGAGCGGCTCCCAGGAGACCTTCACCGGGCGGCGGAGTGTTGCGGAGAACTGCGCACCATGGCTGTCGCAGTGATGGAGGCGCTCGAGGTGCCGACAAGTGGTGACCCCACGTGCCTTCCTGAGGAGCTTGACCGCATCCCCCAATGCGTCGGGGCCCTCATGAAGCAGTCACTGGTGCGCGGCGTCCTGGAGGCTTTCATGTTGGTGCGCTCCCATTATGACAGGATCTGTTTCGACAGGATGGCCACCGGCTTCCCCAACGAGTTCACTTAAGAAGCCCTGGACGTCCTGGCCGTGGAAGTCCAAGTGCCGGCCGAGCAGTTTGCCAACAGCTTGGTGCCTACGTTCGACGCGCAAGGCAACCCGGTGGACGGCGCCGACCCCAACCGAGCCCTCTAAATTTATCTTCTTTACTTTTCTGTCTGTTTGATACTGTCATGCCCTCACGTAGAGGGGTTAAACTCTTGAACCTGATGGGAGCTCCACTTGATGGGGCTCTCGTGTTTATAATAGTTAGCTTACTTTCTGCTTCTCTACATTTCTTTTGTCACCTTTTTTTACCCCGTACTTGTGGGCTTATTTGTGTTTAGACCCTCCGCCAGCCCCCGAGTGGTGCCTGTCTTCCAGTTTCTTCGTGAACTGGTTGAGGGGCGCCACTAAGACAGCCTTGTGGGGTTATTTTTTTGCTTTTGATAGTGGGTTTTGGTTGGTTTTGCCCCAAGCCCCCGAGCCCTTGAGCTCAGACACGAGAGGGGCAAAGTGGACCTTGGTGTTCTACGGAGCCCCAAGCCCTTGAGCTCAGGCGCGAGGTGGGCAAAGCAGACCTTGGTGTTCTGTCGAGCCCCCGAACCCTTGAGCTCGGGCGCGAGGTGGGGAAAGCGGACCTTGGTGTTCTGCCGAGCCCCCGCATAAACCGAGCATGGCATCTGGGGACACGTAGCGCCCCAAGATGCCTTCGTACCTCAAAAGCCGTACCTTGGTGTGTGCCCTTTCGAGGCCTTTCCATGCCTGACGTCGCGCCAAGTCGGAGAATACTTGTGACGCGTTCTTTAGGCCGAAAGGGAGGGTTGACGCCTCACTTTCCAGTGAGCGTGTGTTGGCCCTCTCAGCAATTTGGCCTTTTGGGCCGCATGACGAAGGGGGACCCCAGCGCTTCGCTCGGAGCGTTGGGGCTGAATTGTCGCGGCTGTCGGGATGGTGCACGATTCGTTCGTGTCCCACCCTAGCCACCGTGATCGGGCTCCGAGAGTGGGTGCTTACGGCATGCGTGGCCATCGTGATCCCACTCTCGGCCCAAGGTACTGCCTGGCCACCCTGTGGGACTTGTCCCGCGGGTGCGGCCATGCAGCCGGAGTTGTTGACGAGGACGAGGCATGGCGCGCTACCGTGTGTTGCGCGGGTGTGGCCATACGAACTCGAGGCTGCCAAACCGGATGGTCGCGCCCAGCCCCAACTGACGGTCACAGAGACCAGCCATCTCGCACCGGGTATTGGCGAGGATGAAGACGTGCGCAGGCCCCTACCTGGCGCACCAACTGTCGGCAGTTGGCACACGGGGTGCCTCACGCCAGTGAGTGTCGATCACAGAACACACACGTCTTGGTGGAGAATGGTTCAAGAGACGCAAAACAAGGGATTTATACTGGTTCGGGAGAAACCTCTACGTCCAGTGGTGGCTACTCGTGGATGTATTGCTCTCTTGACGGCGGGTTACAACGAAGGTCGGTTCAAGCCTTGGGTGCAAGATGCGTGTAGAGGACTAAGTGTGCTCAGGATCGAGTCTCCAGATTATGGAATCCCCGTCGCAGGAGGGTGCCCTCTTCTTTTATAGTTCAAGAGGAGGGCGCTTGTACAATGGTGTTTTACCTATCTACCCCTGGAGGCCGGCGCCCCTGGTGGTTACATGCTGTCAGCTTAGTGCGTCTGGCGACCCCTTCACTAGCCGTCGTGTGTCCTTGGCCTTCCTCTAGGCAGCTTCGCGGTAGCTTTCTTCTTGGCCGCTAGCGCAGCGGAGCGCATGCAGCTACCTTTTTCCCTGGTGCAGGGCTGCAGATCAGCTTTTTCGGTTGGCAGGCCTGCGTTGGTGTCGGGTGACGGTCGTCTTTGTTACGAGTCTGGCCTAGCTTTGGGTCCACTCTTGAGGCCTCCTCTGTGCACTGGGCCGAGCGGCGTATGGGCCATCCCGTAGGGTACGGCCCCTCGGCTTGGCGGGGCGGGGGTCGGGCAAAACGGGAGTCTTCTACCCCGTCGGTCTCTGCCCAGGCTGGGGGTCGAGCGAGACGGAAGTCTCCGTCCCCCCATCGCCCTCTGGTCGGTCTAAGGGTCGGGCGAGATGAGAGTCCCTGACCCCATCGCCTCTCTGCCTGGGCTAAGGGTCAGGCGAGACGAGAGTCTTTGACCAGCAGAAGATGTGATCGCCTTTTGTTCGTCATCAGGCTCTCCTCTTGCTCATCGGCTGTTAACGGGCGCCGTGTCGGTGGGCCCCCCTAATTCATGACCCCCACACGATGACCGGACAGTTTTTTTTGGGGGAGAGAGCGAGGAGGACGCAGACGGGAATTAGAGGGCGGTCGTGAAAGGGGCTGGTCGACGACTACCCCAATCATCAAAGTTCTTAAAGGCTCCACATCTTTGCTCGCACGAGAGCGCTCTGTGCCTCTGTGCCCCCGCGAGCTCTTCATGGTGCGACACTTGTCCTTTTGCTTTGTAAAAAAACACCTCCAAGTTTCTAATAATGAACCCATACTCCAGCATATCAAAATATCTCACCACTTTGTTCCTCTCCTTCCCCTTGCTCGATACCGCCACCGCCGCCCCTAGCGTCCTTGCTCGTGGCCTAACCGCAGCTGCTCCGCCATCTCCTCTCTCTTTCATTCTCCTACATGCCCGAACCCGACCAGTCTCCCTCGGTGGTTGTTTGTTCAGCGACGCCATCCGTGCCCTCTCCCACGCCCACTTCCTACGCGGTGGCCATGGCCTCTGTGGGGTTCGAGGTGGCGTGCGGGGAGATCTGTGGCGCGTTTTGCCACCCGCATCGCCTGGACCTTCTCCTGGCCTCGTGGAGCCCTATCGAGAGGCAGCAGATCAGGCTGACCTCTACCGCCACCTTGCTCTAGTGGACCTTCGTGCACGCGGGCCAGGAGGACAAGGTAAAAAAAGGAGGCTTCTTTTCGTTCTTCCACGACGGTCAAGTGCTGGGGCCGTCGAAGCGGGACGCCGTCGTGGAGTGGGAGGCGGTGGAAGAAGGCACCACCGTGGCCGGCTACCACACCCTCGTCGAGGTCTTCACGCGTCGGAAGCAAGACCAACTCTTCTTCACCAAGCACGCCTACATGGCCAGGTTCAGGAGGAACCTGGACTAGGACATGGTCACTGAGCCCGCGAATCGTCGCATCCTTACCCAGAGGATACTAACAACTGCAGCCTTCTCTAGAGGAAAAACACCCATTCGTCCACCTCTCGTCTGTACCGGGTGCTTACCAACCGGTACTAATGTCAATTTAGTACCGGTTGGTAAGCACAGTACCCTCGGGAACCATTTAGTACCGACTCGTAACACGACCCGGTACTAAATGGTGGCATTCAGTACCGGTTGGTGTTACGAGCCGGTACTAAATGGTCCATGGGGGTTCCCGAGGCCCCTTTTGCATTTGGTACCGGTTGGTAACACCAACCGGTACTGAATGCACCACCTAGGGTTACTTTAAAAGGATAGCATCCTTCTCTCAACCACAAGTGCTCTATAGGTGGGGTGGTTAAGGAGGAACCGCGTGAGGGGGAGGTCGCGAGTTCGAGTCCCATGGACCGCGCAGGCGCATTTACGCGAGAAAAATTCGCGTGACTTGTGCGATTTCAAAAAAAAAATTCAATTTTTTTAGGCTCAAAATCATTTGGTACCGGTTAGTAATTGGCGCCCATCGGTACCGGTTGTTACAACCGGTACCACGATGGGCGTGCCCATCAGTACCAGATTGCCAGTACCGGTTGCATAACCGGCACCGATGGGTGCCTAGCAACCAGTACTGGGGGCCTTTTTTTTTCTGCTATTGCTTTTCTCATTCTTTGTTCAGTTAATAATCTGCTATCTCCACGCCGTCCGCACCACGCTTGAGGACCTCCAGGACTGTAATTTTGTACCTTTGAGTGCTAATCAGGTTGAGGTGAATAATGAAATTCATGAATATGTCCAGTGGTTTGGAGTTAGAGATATCAAGAGCAATGGTTCATTCATAATTTTTTGTGCTCCTAAAAATACTTTGTTCCACCTTATATTTACTTTTTATTGAATTATTCTTTTTGCAGACAAAGAAAGGAGGAATCTGGATGAAAATGAAAATGCGGATTGGGGTTAAATGAGTTCTTGGCAGAAGTAGAAGAGTATGATAATGTTCTTTTTCTGTAAAAAAAATATACCATTCTCATGAAAAACGTCCCTGATAGCACAATGCCAAGGGCCTTGGATACAACCATACAGGTAAATCTTAGTATCTGACACCATGAGCTAATTGTAAGACAGAAAACTAAGTGTCTGAATGTTTTAAGTTTACTCTATGTACCTGCAGGACTGAGTATAATCTTTGAGTCGTAAATCACAAGCCTAAAATTTTTTGCGAGAATGTTGTTTGAATTTTTTGTTCTTTTAATTTTGTCTGTGCTCTTGCAATGGAGCGGTCAAGAAAAACCTGATGCTAGGCTAGGGGCTGGTTACATATGGCAAGTTAGAGGTACAAACAATCAAATCGTTACAAATTAAACTTGCACCTGCCAAATCTGTAGTTGCTATCAGGAGTTTTTTTTTGTAGGAGAATAAAAGCATGTTGGGTTTAACTTTGAGAAGTTTTAATCAGTTTTTTCATGTCACTAATCCTCCTAAACACAGAGCATTTTAACCTGTAAGAGAAAACGGATGCTTCTTTCTTACCTTACAGGTCTATGAGTAGCATTTTAAATTGTAGATAATTGAAAATGGAGTATATTCTATTATCTCACAGGTAAAATGCTCTGTGTTTGGTATATTCTAAACTGCTAATCTTATTTCTTATCTCTACTTGAGCTATGCTGCTAATTATCATACATCAACACCATGTTTTGGACTATATCAGATATTCTATTTAGTTTTACCTATGACTGTGTCTTTCCAAGTATCCTGCTCTTTCAGTTATGTTCACTGCTTTATATAATTACCCTGAACTAATTCAGGCATTGTGGATTTGGTTGCTGGCTTTCAGGAGTTGACATCAGCACTCAACAGGTATGCAGCCAACTGTCGTTCATTGTAAATGTCCTTTCACATTTTTTCTGTTTGGTTGTAGTACGGCACCCAAATTTAATGTGGCCTTCTTTCAAAACAGTACTATAATTTTCTTGAACAGCTCATGGTTTTTATATTATTTTCAAATATGACTTGAGAAATGGTTCTCGAAGAATTAGGGAACTAGGTGCATGCATTAACATTCTAGGATCTTTCTGTTAGCTTTGCAAATTTGACCTACATGACACATCTTGATAAATGTACTAAGTTTCAGTAAAGGGACATCAGTATAGCAACATGTGCGAGTAAACCTGATTGTGCTATATGTCAATATGCAGCTGGGATGTCATCAGGTTGGAGCAATGCTGCAGGGCGTTTGTATCATGTTACTCGGGAACATGATCAAGAAGCCCCTAAATGATCCTATGGTAATTTCTCACCATTCATCTGTTCAAAATAGATTTCTTCATTTAGTCCTTCATTGTCTCCTGGCTTGACTTATGACAAGAACAACAGAAAGGAGACAGAGTAAAAAAAATGTAAATGTATATACTAAGGTCTTAATTAATGATGCACATGAAATTGGTGCACAGCAAGTCAGGCAGAGGGATGGTTCAGGGCTGCAGCCCTGCAGTGGGAGGATGTTGCTGGATGTGAGACACAATTTTTGCCTGAATCCAGAAAAACAACACTATAGCTTCGCTAAGAAAAAGACACCAATGGGAAAATACTTTCTCACAATATGATGTTCCCTAATGCAGTTTATATCGCTAGGGTAGACTTTCTCACAACCTGATGTTCACTCTTAAGAAAAATATGTAGTTTTCTTTAGAAAAATATGCAGTTTGTCGATGTCCAAACATCTCACTTTCTTTTGTTTATATACTTTGCAGATCACTCAGCATAAAAAGGAGCGGATATGCCTTTGCTCCAATCACATTTTAAAGGCCAAAACATGGGTCGGTTATGGCACCCGAAGGTCAAACATTTTGTGTAACAATTTATGGATTAGATGAAGCTATGTTGGAGTTGCCGCCAGCAGGGCCAATACTTCCCATTGGAATGTGTCGTTCATACTCCTTGAATACATGATAATTCTTTTTATTAATACTCTCTCCGTTCCAAATTGTAAGTCATTCTAAGATTTTTCGAGAGTCAAACTTTTTTATGTTTGACCAAAATTATAGAATGAGTCATAAAAATTTATGAAACCAAATAGATATAATCTAAAAATATATTTAATGAACAAGCTAATGATACTTATTTGGTATCATAAAACTTAATACTTTGTTATATAAATTTGGTCAAACTTGAGATAGTTTGACTCTCAAAGAATCTTGGAATGACTTACAATTTGGGACGGAGGGAATACATGATAAGAATTTAAGCTTGTATTGTTGTGTTATATATAAAAATGTCATATATATAGACATTTGCCGTGCGTTTCTACATGTGTTTTTTTAGATATACAGTTCTACTACTACCTGTATGTTGTATGCTGTTTTTATAAGTTGTTCTTAGTGGAAATACTGGTTGCTGTTTTTATAAGTTGTTCTTAGTGGAAATACTGGTTTCTTATTAGTAGTAGAGATTTTGGGCACAGTGCTCTAAGCGAAGCCAATCAGCGTTTTTTTTTTCGCACGGCTGCACTGCCGAAGCAGCCCACGGAAAGGGATAGGAACCACCAGCCCACAAGAAACAAACACCGGCGCCCCACTACACTCCAGGAGCTCTCCCAAGTTGGGCGACCCCGTGCTTTGCGTCCCCAAAATCCACAAGAAATTTCCTCTCCGAGGGTGCTTTCATTCGATCCCGTTCCATTCCTCCCTGCGAGATTCCCCCGCACGAAATCCCCACCACCCCGCGCCGCGCACTCCATGTCGGCCGCCGTACGCTCCTCTCGCGCCGCGGCGGCCGCGCTCTCCGCCGCGCGCCGCATCCACGCGGGGCGCGCCGCGGAGCAGGGGCAGCAGGGCGGCGGCGGCCCCGGCAACCTCCGACGCCCGTGGACCCTCTTCCGGCGCCAGCAGCAGCAGGAGCAAGGCCGTCTCCCCCGCGCTGCAGCCCCCGCCCTGGACGCCTTCGCCGGCAGCGGGGCCGGCGGCGCGGATGGCGGGGAGCCGCCGGAGATCTGGCGCCAGCCTGGGGATGCCCCCGGCGACCGCGCGGCCGCGGGCGCCGCCGTGGGGAGGATCGATGTGGTTAGGGTCGCGGGCCCCGGCGGGGAAGGGTTTGATGGGAAGGACGGGGGCGGGGAAACCGGCGGGTGGGGTGGCTCTAATCTCGGCCGACGGTTCCCCACGCCTAAAGAAATTTGCCGTGGGCTCGATAAGTTTGTTATCGGCCAGCAGCGGGCCAAGAAGGTCTTTCTTTCTCATAGAAAAACCTTTAGCAGATTTTGAACACGTTTTTTTTATCTGATTGGATGGAGGTTGGAGCCATCTACTACCTCGGTTTTAATGCATGTGTTTCACCGACCATTACTCTCGGAATTTTGTTATCATAATTTCCTAAAATATAGTCATTTGGAAATATGTGCCATGACTAATCTAACAACACATTTCCATGTTTAGAAAATATTAAAAAACTTGTGTACATTAATGGCCAAAATTTTTATAGTTAAACTGCATGTATCCCTGGGTATTTATGGATCACCAAATAGGTAGCGAGTTGTGCTATATGCTCTTACCTTCTTTTTTCTTCTAGCACTTTAATGACACTTGGATATTTTTCAGACTGTGTTATAAGCATGTTCTTTTTTCTCTATATAAATGCAGGTGTTGTCTGTAGCTGTTTATAATCACTATAAAAGGATATATTGTGAGTCACTCTCCAGCAGGTAGGTATTGTGTAAGCATTGGTTTTTCCAAGAGTTGTTTTGTAGCATTTGGTGTTAAATTGAACAGAACATGTGGGCTGCAGGTCCACCGGAGATTGTAGCGAAAGCGATTCTTGCACGAGTGATACTGACATGGTAGAGCTTGAGAAAAGCAACATTCTTGTCATGGGTCCTACGGGCTCGGGTACATGCTTTGACCCTGGAGTATCTCAGTGTTTATATTTCACAATCGTCTAAAACCGTCCATAAATAGATACTGCATTGAAATTAGACATCTACTTCAAGCTTATCCCTTTTCTTTGTTTCCACTTTCTCTGTTTTGCATGCGGCTATACTAACACACTATTTTACTGGATAGTTGTTGTAGCTTTGTTGAAGCATGCATAAAAGAACAACTATATTGGGTGGTTATTATAACACTGTCTATTAGCCTTGCAATCATGTACCTAATGTAAAGTGATATGATATGTGTTGTATAACTTCAGAGCATATCAAGTGGTGCATTTGAGATTTTCTGAACATAGCATATGATGTCTCATTTTATTTGAATGTGAAACCGAGCTTTCATTTTTTTGAATATTTTCCCTCTTGTTACTGGTACATTCTGGTTGGGCGAAACAAAATATATAGTAGTAACCGAATTGAGCTTATCTCTACTTTTCATGTTACTTCATTTATGCAATCATAATCTTGTGGACCTTATGTAATTATGTTTATGAATGTTTTACTTATTATTCTAAAATCTTTCCCAAAGTCAGGGAAAACACTGCTGGCAAAAACACTAGCAAGATTTGTAAACGTGCCCTTTGTTATAGCTGATGCAACAACCCTCACTCAGGTATGCTGAATTATGCTTTTTATTAATCAAGGTTCGAAAAAACGCTGGGCGCTAGACGAACGCTAGCCTAAAGTTTAGCGCCCAGGAAGAGTAAATGTAGAGTAAACATGATTAATCGTTTGTGAATTTATTATTATTTTCCATAATATATAATAATTTTGGATTTATAAGTGGAAAAAAACATGGTGTACAATCATTTTGGGCCATTTTGTACCAATTCAGCCCATTATACAATGAAAAATCCAATCTGTAAATTAACCTTGCACTACATGGGCTGCAATTATAGGCCCATCCAGCCCATCAATTCCTGTTTGCCCTAGCACCAGTCACCGACGAGGCACAATAGACCGTGGCCACAAGCATTTGCAGCAGCCGCCGGTTCTCTCCCCCATCTCATCTTCTTCCTTCGGAGGCTCCTCCCTGGCCACAAGTATCTGCAGCAGCCGCCGGCTCTCCCCCATCTCATCTTCTTCCTCCAGAGGCTCCTCCCTCTATGGCGCATCACCCCTGCTCCGCCGGAGGCTCCTCCCTGGCCACAAGCATCTGCAACAGCCGTCGGTCTCTCCCCCATCTCATCTTCTTCCTCCGGAGGCTCCTCCCTCCATGGCGCATCACCCCTGCTCCGTGAGCTCCAGCTCCATAGTCTCATCTCCCTTCTTTCCTGCGCCTGCCCTTTCTTTCTGGCGCAGTCCCGCCCACGAGCCGTACGCCCAACGTTTAATTGAACGCATACCCCTTAAACGAGACGTTGGGCCTCTATCTAGCGTTTAAACCTAATTAAACGACGTGTAATGACGTTTTTTGGAACCTTGTTATTAATTCATTCAGTTTGATCTTGCTGTTACTCTAGTACAAATATTTTGATCCTGCTACAAATCAAAGAGCACATTATTATTATTTTACTTTTTTTTTTGTAAAGTTTGTTATCCTGTTTTGGCTGACATTGAGACTAATCTCCTGATATTTCAAACCAATGCGTATGCTCTTGTGTAGGTTTCTTCTGTTTTGTCCATATTTTAATGATTTGTCATCCAGTTCCTTTTTCCACTGCAGTGTTGCATTGAATTGATTGTTGCGCTGTTGATGCAATTTTCTTCATGTACTCCTACAGACCATAGATGTTGCCCCCCCCCCTTCTCAAGAGCTGCTGTTTTGATAGTGTGGATATTATGGCACTAACATAAATTTCTTTTATTCTCTTTTTCTTGTATGAAGTTCTTTATTACTATATGTAATGACTAGCAAGTGTAATGCTTTCTTTGAGAGTGTTGGTGTTGACGCACTTCTGGTCAACACACGAAAAGTGCTAGATCGCGCGGTCGTCGAATTCTCCTCGCCGGAGCTCCTGGACGCAGCCGGTCAGACCGCCTGTTGCAGAGGCGCTGTGAAAACCTACGATCACAACCTCGGGAGGGACCCCGTCGGAGGCTGCGAACCTAGGGTTGTTCTAAGGTCGGCAAGGCCACTTAGAACGTCCTAAAACGTCGCGGAGACGAAGAAGTAAAGCAAAGGGCTTGGAAAAGCTAGGGTTTGGAGATAAAAAGTAAGATAATGATTTGTTCGATTGGGTAGATGTCCTCAATCGGCCACGACCCTTTATATTTATAGGGTGGGGAGGTCTTGCCCCGCAAGGATGACCCTCTATTGTCGGCCATTTTTTCCCTAAGGGCGATATCACATATCGGCCATATCCTTTCAAGCATGTTGCCAAACACTTGGATGATATTTCTTGGCAACTGAAATCCTTGCAAAGTCTCTACCACATAGGAATTCCCAGAACATACCTTCACAATACGATATGGTCCTTCCCAATTCGGCGACTATTTACCAAATTTGTTGCTCTTTGTTCCTATAGGCAAAATAGTCTTCCAAACCAAATCACTAACTTGAAAGGATTTGAGTTTTACCTTCTTGTTATATGCTCGAGCCACTCTTCTTTTGTCTTTTTCAATCTCCTCTAAGGTCTCCAAACGCTTGTCGGTCACATCATCAATATTATCCATCATCAAAGCACAATATGTACTAGCATCAAGATTATTTTGCTTAGTCAATCTATAAGCAGTCAGATTTACCTCAACGGGCAAAACGGCCTCTTGACCATAGACGAGCTCAAATGGAGTAACCTTAGTAGCACCATGTCTTGAAATACGATGCGCCCATAATGCTTCAGATAATACCTCGTGCCACCGCTTAGGATGATCTTCAATCTTCCTTCTTTATGAGCTTGATCAAAATCTTGTTGCTAGACTCGGCTTGACCATTGGCTTGAGCATAATACGGAGATGAATTGGGCAATGTAATACCATAGGATCCAACAAACTCACGTACCTCCTTAGAAATAAACGACGTTCCTTGATCTGTCGTCAATGTTTGAGAAATTCCAAATCTATGAATAATATGCTCAGTAATAAACTCAATCACCTCTCTATGTGTCATGTTCTTGAGGGGAATTGCTTCAGTCCACTTGGTAAAATAATCAGTAGCCACAATCACAAAACAATGACCTTTGGATGAAGGAGGATGAATCGTACCAACAAAATCTAAACCCCATCCTCTAAAAGGCCATGACTTAATGATTGGATGCATTAACGCAACAGGTGCAATCTGAATATCCCCGAACTTTTGACACTCTTCACATCCTTTGTAGTAACGAAAACAATCGGCTATCATCGTAGGCCAATAAAAACAAGCCCGTCTAATGAGCCAGCCACTTCATCATTCGAGCCGATTGATGTGTACCACAAATTCCTTCATGAACCTCTGCCATAGCCAATCTAGTTTGATCAGGATCTAAACATTTTAAAAGCAATCCATCCATGGTCCGACGATATAGGTCACCATCAATCAAAGTAAACTTGAAAGCCCATCGTCGGACTTTCCGATCCACTGACCTGCTAGTATCATGTAAATATTTCACCAGAGGCTCCCTCCAATCACCAGCATCGGCCACAATAAATTGAAAATCATTAACAGCCGAATCGGTGTTTTCAGAGGTGTAGGCGGTTAGACCGCCTGTATTGGCGGTTAGACCGGCCATGCCGGTCAGACCGGCTGTAACTGGCGGTCGAACCGCCTGTTCCAGAGCAGAAACGTCGGCCTCTCGAAACATCGGTCTCTTTTCATGAAAATTTCTTTTCTGAACATTATAGCCTGATGCTTGCTGCGCCAAAGCATTAGCTCTAGGATTCTCTTCTCTTGGTACATGATAAATGACAAATTCATCAAAGCAAGATATAATATCTAAACACTTATTAAGATAAGCATTCAAAAATCCATCTAAGCATTGACAAACTTTAGATACTTGCTGAACTACCGAAAGAGAATCACCATATGCTTCTACATGTTTTACTCCCATGTCATGTAACATCTCCAACCCGAATAATAAAGCTTCATATTCGGTTTGGTTATTAGTGCACTTATGATCTAATCGGTTAAGAGCCTAAAAAACAACACCGTTTGGTGAAATAAGAATAACACCAACTCCACAATCACTTTTGCAAACCGATCCATCAAAATACAATTTCCATGGAGTAAAAGTAATATAGCCGACATTTAAATCAAGATGTTCAATAATCCTATGTTCAACAATAAAATCAGCAACGATTTGTCCTTTCATAGATTTCAATGGCTCAAAGACTAAACCATATTCAATTAAAACATAAGCCCATTTGCCGATTCTACCACTTAATGTAGGTCTATGCAACATGTATTTAATTATGTCGGCTTGACTAGCAACTATGCAATTATTTAATAACAAATAATGCCTCAACTTTATACAAGCATTATATAATGATAAGCATAACTTTTCAATGAAAGTATACCTTGTTTCAGCGTCCGATAATCTTCTACTTACATATGAAATAATATATTCCTTCCCTTCGGTCTCTTGGATCAAAACAACTCCAATAACACTTTCTTCGGCCGCGATATATAATTTAAAAGGAACCCCTCTCCTAGGTGCCCGAAGAACCGGAGGCGAAGATAAATAATGCTTGATCTCTTCAAACGCCTCTTGCTGTTTTTGCCCCCCAAGTAAATTCAGCATCATCTTTCAACCGAAGCAAAGGAGTAAAGGCATTCACTTTTCCCGACAAATTGCAAATAAATCTTCTTAAGTAATTCACCTTGCCCAAGAATTTCTGCAACTCTTTCTTAGAGCTAGGCGCCTGCAACTTACCAATAGTGTCGGCCTTCTTTGGATCAATTTCTATGCCATGCTCATGAACTATAAAGCCCAAAAACTTACCGGCCGACACACCAAAAGCACACTTGAGTGGATTCATCTTCAAACCATACCGACGCATTCTTTCAAATGAAAGTCTCAAATCGGCCAAATGACAACAATATCATCAATATAAACTTCCAAGATAATACCAAGCAAATCATGGAAGATCAAATTCATCGCTCTCTGATAAGTAGCACCGGCATTCTTCAAACCAAAAGTCATAACAATCCACTCAAACAAACCAACAAAGCCTGGACATACAAAAGCCGTTTTGGACATATCCTCTTCGGCCATGAATATTTGATTGTAACCAGCATTACCATCAAGAAAGCTAATCATTCTATGTCCAGACGCAGCATCGATAAGCATATCGGCTATTGGCATAGGATATTCATTTTTAGGAGTAGCACGATTAAGATTTCTAAAATCAATACACACTCTAATCTTACCCGTTCCTATCTTTTCCACGGGTACAATATTAGAAATCCATTCAGTATATCGATAAGGTCTAATAAACTTAGCTTCTAATAACCGATTTATTTCCTCTTTAACTCGGTCATAAATTTCAGGATTAAAACGCCTAGTTGGTTGTTTATAAGGCCTAAAACCAGACTTAATAGGCAACCGATGCTCAACAAGCTCTCGGCTTAAACGAGGCATTTCATGATAATTCCAAGCAAAGCAATCGACATATTCCTTTAATAACTTTATTAATTTAGATTTAAAAAACAGGATCTAAATTTTTATTTACAAACGTCGTCCTGGGTATAGAACCATCACCAATGTCTACCTCCTCAAGAGGATCGGCCAACGTAAAACCACATCCTAGCTTGCTTATATCATCAAAATCTTCAATGGCTTCACACATATCCTTCTGATGCGCCCGATAGTGAAGTCTCTGCTGCAACCACTCTCGATTATCCATTAAGTCATACGAGATGATTGAGCCGATTGTGTATCGGCTTTATGACAGCAGGAACAAAACCATTCTTAGTACAACTGATAAACTCAAATTCAGAAAGATGTAAGCCTGACAAACATCTAATATCATCATGAATGCCAACCAAAGAGCTACCAGTTAAAGCAACACAAGCAGAAGTATCACCATGCACAACTTCTACATCATCATCTACCCATTGAATGTATTGGTTTGCACGAATCCAATCACGACGCAAGATTAAACTAAAGTTA
Organism: Digitaria exilis; assembly: GCA_015342445.1. Lineage (NCBI taxonomy): Eukaryota > Viridiplantae > Streptophyta > Magnoliopsida > Poales > Poaceae > Digitaria > Digitaria exilis. Next base: position 22,220 of record JACEFO010002343.1, on the reverse strand, counting down.
CCTTGAGTCTCAGCGACAAAGAAAGCAGCGGTCAAGGGTCTTGCTCCCAATAGTAAGCTCCATAGAAATCACTCCTTCTGTGGAATCATGGGTTTAACTTGGTTGAAGACTTCATCTCTCTGCTTCTCCAACTCTTGCTCTTGTCTTTCCCGAAAACGGAGTCTCTGAAGCTTCCTCTTCTGCGTGCGAGTCAACCCTTCAGGACACCACTTTGGAAGAAAGTGCTGTTGAGCCTTGCTAGTACTGGCCCCCTGATCTTCCACCATCTTCTCATTGGAAGTCGGCTTCATAGCCAGACTTTTCTCAATAGGAACATCCATGGTCCCAACTTGAATAATGTCGAACTCAGTAGTCCTCTCTGAGTCCACATCCATGCTCTGCACCTCCTCCTTCCTCTTAGGTCGATAAACCTGCCTCGGAGGAAGTCTTGGCGGCTGACCTTGACGGGCGGTCTGACCGCCTGTTACAGCCAGTCTAACCGCCTGTGCCCACTCTTGACCAGATTGACGGAAAGCCAATCGGTCTCTCCTGGGATAAAGAATCCTGTCCTGCACGTCTTCTTGGACCTTCCCAGCCAGGATGAGACGAAGGCTGCACGTTTGAATGATATGGCACCCACATCACTTCATTGTTATCCCACACCGGATCCAACTTCGTACGAGGAGGTGAAGTAACCCTCTCGTTCTGAATCGGTGTTCTCATTTTTTTTTTAACGGCCGATCACTTGGAACGGCCTTTTGTTTGGTGTACTTGTCATAAAGCATATCAAACGTGACTTTGGTCTTCTGAACACCCTGCTCCTTTGCCACGTTCATCTTCCGATTCCGGACGCTTCGGAATCAGCATCTTCGGGTGTCCATGGGGACAGACGGTCTGACCGCCTGGCGCAGCCGGTCTGACCGCCCGTAGCAGACCAGCCCCGGGCGCCTGCGGTCCAGGAATAGTGACCGATCCTTGCCCCCTTGTCCAGAGGATCTCACAGTAACCTTGAACGGCTCTTTGCCATCAGCCGTCTTCTCAAAAGTCACTTCTCTAACCGACTCTTTTGAAGACGGTCTTTACTCTCCAATCACCACGTTCTTCCCTTTAGTAGATTCGGCTTGATGCGACCGAACCAAGACCTTGGGCTGCTGCAACTCCATGGTGTTGACCGGAAAAGGAGTCTCATCAACTTGCATCTCATGAAACTTCAAACGGCTCTCATTAATAGCCAATTGAACCTGCCGACGGAAGACATTACAATCATTAGTAGCATGCGAAAAAGAATTATGAAACTTACAATAAGCACGCTTCCTCAATTCTTCCGTAGGTGGTAAAACATGAGAAATCTTGATGTAACCAAATTTATGCAATTCATCAAATATACGATCACATTTGGATACATCAAAAGTAAATTTTATGTCTTCTTCCAGATTCTTATGAATCGGCTTAAGAGATGAGCATAACACAGTCTTCTTATTAGCAGGCCATACAAACTCTGCTAGATAAACATCATTATCATCGTCGGTCGAATCATCGGATTCATAATCAACTATATGAACATTAGACCGACGTGTCTTAAAACTATCTTTTTCTTTATTCATTTGGTCTTCAGCTATTTCAGCTCTAATATGCACTTGTGCGACCGAATAATAATCACAATTGTCAATTTTTTCTCTAATAGAGGATTTTAAACCTCTAAATCATAAGCCAGCAAGATCAACCTCAGAAATAGACAAATTAAAGGAACGGTTTTTAATGCCTTTAAACCTTTTCATAAATTGAGAGACAGTTTCATCCCGACCCTGTCTAACCGACGCTAAATCTGCCAATTTCATCTCATGATTGCCACTATAAAAATGATCATGAAATTTACGCTCTAGTTGATTCCAACTCATAATAGAACCAGGGGCTAATGAAGAAAACTAAGCAAAAGCAGTACCAGTAAGTGACAATGAAAACAAACATACTCTAAATGCTTCATAGTTTCCAGCCTCCGCTAGTTGAGCTACATACTGACTAACATGTTTCCAAGTGGTGCGCTCATCATCTCCACTAAACTTTACAAAATCAGGCAAGCGCCACCCATTGGGAAAAGAAATAGTATCAAAGCTAGAATGATAAGGTTTTTTATATACTCTAGTATTACCAAATCAACACCTAGCTTATTTCTCATCACATCAGACAATTCATCCCTGAATCTAGTAAATTCGGCCCATTGGGGGTCTTGTTGGGCCGAAGGTTGCATAGAATTCATATAATTCAAGTGAGGTGATTGCCTATTTTGCATATCTCTATGTGCATTAAAAACATCATCGGGAATACCACCCGAATTCGCAGTATGCATAGTCGTGGAATAAGTAGCGCCTGCTATATCTACTGGACCAGCACGGCCAGTGGAGACCGAGTTTGGAACAGTAGACAGCGGCAAAGGTCGCTCCGGCACGAACACCATAGCATTGGTCAAATTTGGCTGACCACCAGAACACGCGGTCTGACCGCCTGTAGCGGTCTGACCGGCTGTGCGGGCGGTCTGACCGGCTGCAGATCCAACCGCTGCCGACCCACTTGCATTGACCGTGTTCGGTCTGGACATATTGGGGGGTGGCGGGGTCTGTCCAGCAAAGTAATTCGGTGGCATACCATAAAAGATACTATGCTCAGGTAATTCACGAGTATCTATGGATTTACCCACCAATTTTTCGAGTCGTTCTAATAATTGTTCAACTAGTGAATCACGAACCGAAAAAGTTGAAGCCATAGGAGTAGATGCAGGGGGTTGAGGTGCACAAGTGCTTACATTGTTAATTACCTCAATTTGCCCCTTACTCATCTTGAAAGAAAGCATTACGAAGTCTCGAACACTCTTCGCAGATCGTTCTTCACGACCTTTCCGGAACGTCTTCAAGAACAACGCCTCGAGGTGCTTCTGGAGCGCCATGAACCTCTCATGATCTTCAGAAGAAAGATCTTCAAGCGAGGCCGTGACGATATTGTCTTCTCCAACGTCGAAGCCCATAGTGCTAGGGATAGTAGATCGGTCTTCAAAAACCAGATTTCTTTCCCCAGCGGAGTCGCCAAAATATGTTGACGCGCTTTTGGTCAACAGACGAAAGCGCTAGATCGCACGGTCGTCGAAATCTCCTCACCGAAGCTTCTGAAGACAGCAGGTCAGACAGCCTGTAGGGGCCGGTCAGACCGCCGTGGCACAGGCGCCGCGAAAGCCTACGATCACAACCTCGGGAGGGACCCCGTCGTTGGCCGCGAACCTAGGGTTGTTCTAAGGTCAGCAAGGCCACTTAGAACGTCCTAAAACGCCGTAGAGACGAAGAAGGAAAGCAAAGGGGTTGGAAAAGCTAGGGTTTGGAGATAAAAAGTAAGACAATGATTTGTACGATTGGGTAGAGGTCCTCAATCGGCCGTGGCCTTTATATTTATAGGGTAGGGAGGTCTTGCCCCACAAGGAAGTCCTTGTACAGATCTAAAAACGTGCAAAAATTTGATTTTACTCGGACTCGGGACAGGCGGTCAGACCGCCTGTGACAGGCGGTTAGACCGCCTGGCACATTGCCAGATCGGCTACAGGACCTAGCCAGTCTAACCGCGTGTACAGGCGGTCTAGACCGGTTGTACCAGCCTGATCGGCTTTATGGTCGTCAACAGGTTGCTGTCCGGGATGAGGTCCATGCCGGTGCCCAGCCCGATCAGGAATAAGGATTTCGACAGGAACTTGTTCAGGGACTTGCGGTCGCCGAGCAGGGCCTTCAGCTGGGTTCTCGTTTCCGCAAAGTTTGCCACTTGCGTCGGCAATGGAATGGTCATGTTTGCATACTAAAAAAATTGTAAATGCATACATGGCATATACAGGACACATAGATCCAATCAGTATGATAATAACCTTAGAATTTTTATAACGTACGTCACTAATAATGCATTGACTACACTACATACCGTGGAGCTCTCAATCCCAGCATTGGCTGAGGCATAGTTGACTCCAGTGAAACCCTGCATTTTTTCCGGGATGAGATCAGGAAGTGACCGGTATGCTGGCGGGCTCATCTCGAATCCCAGGGCCTTCGCTGCATGCCACACGAAAAAGCATACCGATCAAGCATCATGAATTCATGATGTAGGTCAGCAACACAAATTTTGCACGATGATGTGATACCGATGAAGTCTGCGATGTTGTATCCATTGCTGAACCGACCGGTGGCCTGGCCTCCAGGATAGTCGATGCCGTAGTAAGGGTGGTTGGCGCGGGGAGGATCCCCAATCTCCCCGCCGGTAAGATCGTTATTGTTGCCGACGTCCAGCGCCCCGTCCCCAAACACCAAGACTGCAGGTGCTACTGGCGTAGGCTGCCTAGCAGAAGTTGAAAGTGGTGGCGGCGCCGGCCGGCTTCCCTGAGGTGGGTAGTGGTGGCACTGGCAGATATGCGTCCAAGTTGTTCCCGTCAAGAGCTTGGACGGACATCATTACCATCGCCAAGGTGGTCAAAATACTGCTCCATTCCATGGCTAAGTACACTATCATGTGATGAACAATGTGATGGAGTTGATAGCCAAGGGGCTGGCCCTGGCTTCCCTGGCAGCTACTTGTAATTTATAAACCAAATGATACAGTGATCTCATCCCATATCCTGAAGGATTATGATCTTACCCTGAAAGCTGAAGACTGGAAGCATGTATTTGGTCACATGGCGCATGCGTGCATGCTTAAAATCTTACAAACTAAGCAACATTCTTGAAAGTCAGGGTTCAGCTCGAATCACAATGGCCCCTATTATCCCTGGATGGAGTTTTTAATCTAATCATTATTCGGTTCTATGGTGCGACAACCTCCGTTGCCACATGCGGCCACTACGCTATAAGTAAGGAACACTCATTCTTGCCTTTCATGGCTGACATGTGCACGTGCTAGGTGGAGTATGGACTATGGACTTATCAATGCAAAGCAAAGACGATGCGTGGACGATGTGAATAATAGTAACTGATATTAGAGATGGGTCAATTATTAGCGTCTAAAACTTATATTTGAGATTTCTGATTAAGAGACATGTAAGGTGCGATCATTTTATAACTATGCAAATGTTGTGTGCAGTATTCAGAGTAAATTGCACCCACAATACAACAACTTGTCAGGTGGGTGCAGATTGGTCCAACAAGTTGTAAAATACTCAATTTAGTACGACAACTTGGCAAATAGGTGTACATTGGTCCATCAACTTGAGAAATGCTCAAGTTAGTGCAATAATTTGGCAAATTGGTGCATATACAGTCTAAATGTTACAATGGTGATGTATTTGGCTATGCACAGAGGGATATGATGGCATAAGACATGTATTGTGTTACTTTTGGATGCCCATAGTGCTAGGAATAGTAGATCGGTCTTCAAAAACCAGATTTCTATCCCCAGCGGAGTCGCCAAAATATGTTGACGCACTTCTGGTCAACACACGAAAAGTGCTAGATCGCGCGGTCGTCAAATTCTCCTCGCCGGAGCTCCTGGACGCAGCCGGTCAGACCGCCTGTTGCAGAGGCGCCGCGAAAACCTACGATCACAACCTCGGGAGGGACCCCGTCGGAGGTTGCGAACCTAGTGTTGTTCTAAGGTCGGCAAGGCCACTTAGAAACGTCCTAAAACGTCGCGGAGACGAAGAAGGAAAGCAAAGGGGTTGGAAAAGCTAGGGTTTGGAGATAAAAAGTAAGATAATGATTTGTTCGATTGGGTAGAGGTCCTCAATCGGCCACGGCCCTTTATATTTATAGGGTGGGGAGGTCTTGCCCTGCAAGGAAGTCCTTGTACAGATCTAAAAACGTGAAAAAACCTGATTCTACTCGGACTCGGGGACAGGCGGTCAGACTGCCTGGCACATTGCCAGATCGGCTATAGGGCCAGGCGGTCTAACCGCGTGTACAGCCGGTCTAGCTTTAAGCCACTTTTGGTCGTCAACAGTTGGTCTTTGTCCTAGCTTGATAGAACTACTTGAGTTTGTACTCAGAGTTCAACTTACTTTGACTGTGTTCTTTTTCAATTTTGTAGGCTGGATATGTTGGTGAGGATGTTGAATCTATTTTATATAAGCTCCTAGCGGTATGAATCAACTCACTGTTAATACAATACTCCATTTTATTTTATCTGCATTGTGATTGTTAACCTTCAAACAATCTGTTCTTCCTGTTTTGTCCTTGATTTTTTTTGTATGATAATATGAGTTCTAGAAGATTTAAGTATGTTATGGCAAACTCTCTATTAGAAGATATCCTTCAAATTAGCAACGGCTCTATTTTAGGTTACTTATGGACAGCATAAGTTGTTGCGAAGCTGAACCATAGTTGTTATGGGCAGTGGACCAGCCCTCCGTAGTTGATTAAGATGCCCAATTCCCTCCCACATGTTAAGATAGGATAAGAGGAAGTTGGAGGTTATTTTCTAGATATGGCTTGTTGGGATTGGGTTAGATACCTTTATACCTTCCTTAGGAGTTAAGCAGACCTTTCTTTATAAAATATAGGTTATCTTCTTAGGGATGATCTGAATAATTTACTAATTCTGGTAGGGAAAGTAGTAGAAAAGCTCATATTTTGGCTCCCTGGTGCGCTGCTAGACTTTTTACCTTTCTCTTTTGTACCTTTGCACAGACTGCTGATTTTGATGTAGCTGCTGCTCAGCAAGGGATCGTATATATTGATGAAGTTGATAAAATAACAAAGAAGGTTTGTTCTTTGAATCATAAGTTCATATTTATGCTTTCATCATATATTTTGACCTTTTATCTACATTCGAATTGTAATGCTTTGCAGGCTGAAAGCATCAATCTTAGCAGAGATGTTTCAGGTGAAGGTGTTCAACAAGCACTGTTGAAAATGCTTGAGGGAACGGTAAGTTTGTCAACATCAAATCTTTGAAGCTATGCATTTGTAGTTTATTATGCTTTGGGGGCTTTTGTGAAAAATTAAGTTCTGTAATTATATATTATGTTGCGCTTATCTTTGGGCCTGTTCGGAGCGCTGGCTGCAGAGCAGCCAGCCGAACAGGGCGTTTATCTTTTGGAGATAGTTTTCTTAGTTTGTTGTTGTGGAGTCAATTTCCAATGGATTGGTAGTGTAGAGTATGATAGCCACATCATTCCGTGCACAAGTTGTGATATCTAGTCTAGGCTTGTGCTGTTCCATTGCAAAAATAATTGGCTGCTTTTAATCCTATGTTGAACATCAAGCTATATAGTACGTAGACCATCGAAAACTCAATTAACTTCCATTTCCAGCATCTATGTGAAAGTTCCGGTATGGATTTGTGATTTGTACGAAACACTGTTTCCAGCAAGTAACACATTTGTTTCTGAGAAGTGCAAAATGACCTGCAAAGGTTGAATCCTTATTAATATTAACTGATCTAAGAATAATTAGCAGTAGCAGTAGTGCATTTAAGGAATTTGAGAGGGCACCCTTATAGCGGATAACAGGTCTCTTCGGTTCTATGTTTCGCGGCTGAAATAAGCTGTTCCGAACTTCAAATTAATTTTTATTCCTTTTCTATATTTATTAAGTTTGTAAGATTTTCCAGATCAAACTTTTGATATAGTGTTTCGGTTATGTACCAAGATCGGAATGAACCTGAACCCTAGCAGCCCGACCTCGCCGATGGCGGCAGTCGGACCACAAGGGCAGGGATAGAAGGGGCTACCTGAACCCTAGCAACCCGACCTCAAGCTGCAGCATGGAGACGACTTGACTTGACACAAACATAGCACCTAATAAAGCCTTTTACATCTCGGCTTTATGATTCCTAAATAATAGACCCCACGATGACATCCTATAGCATGAAGAACAGAAGGGCAAAACCCAACTGCCTGTCTATCTCCACCTGGATCCCACAAAAATAGCACAATAACTATCTGCACATGGACTGAGGCCTTTAGAAGGCAGCTAAGCGGCTCACTCAACCTGCCCTGCCCATGCAATCTGGCCCACCCCAAACCAGCTCCGTGACTCGACGTCTCCCCCACGGATGAGGTTAGCGCCGTCACCATCAGTGCGCCTGGAATCTGCGCCACGAAAGTCGCCGACCGTAGAAGAGATTCGCATAAATCGGAAGCCGGCAAGGTGGAGCAGTAGGATGTCGGCGCGCTACAGCTTGGAGGAGCTCCCCTCGAGTCATATCGGAGGCGGCCCCTCGCCGGCCAACCCCGTTGGCAGCCTCGCGACGACTAGTGCCATGCGCCTCTTGCCTGTTGTTGCCGCCACGGCAGCTAGCGGAGCCGCCCTGCGGCGACCGGTGGTAGGGAGCAGCACAGCGACGAGAGGCTGGCTGCTGACAGAGCCGACCGTAGATGGCCGTGCCAGAGGCGCCCGATGCGGACGGCTGCGGCCGCACCGGTGGTCGCGGTTGCGGTGGTCAGCAGGCGGATGCAACGGCCTGCGGAATGCTAACTCGCGCCGCCAAGTCCCGCGACGGCCGCGCCGCCTACCGTTGCGCCGCCGCCCGCTCCTGCTGCCCCTGGCGTAGAGCTCGCCCCTGCTGACACGCGAGGAGGCCGCGCGCCGCTGCCTGCAGGCACATCGCCGCCGACGACTCCGGCAGGCTCGCGAGCCTAGACGCCATGGGAACGGACGGCGCGAATGTGTCTAGCTTGATGGAGAGATTGTTGACCCTTGTGTCGAGGACGTGAACGGCCTTCGCAAGACTGCCGAGAGCGGCGGCCATCTCCTTCAACATGGCTGCGAGCTCCTCGATGGACACGAAACCTGGCTCAACTGATACCAATTGTTATGTACCAAGATCGGACTGAGCCTGAACCCTAGCAGCCCGACCTCGCCGATGGCGGCAGTCGGACCACAAGGGCAGGGATAGAAGGGGCTAACCCTAATAGATTGATATTCTCATTGCCTGCCTCAACCGGTACAAGTCCCCTCCTTATATAGAGAGGCTAGCTTAACCCCTAAGGAAGGATCTAATCTTATCCCTAACCTAACCCTAATGGGCTTGACGAACCGGCCCATAAGGCCTCTAACTGCCCATGGCAGTTTCTATTTTCCATGACAGTTTCTATTTTTCAGAATGAAATATATATTATAATATGCATAGGAAAATAGTTTATTACTTACCTTATTACAACTTATGTTTCTGCTGTCAAGATAGGTTGTTAGTGTTCCTGAGAAAGGGGGCAGAAGGCATCCACGGGGTGATAATATCCAGGTATCTTTTTTTATATGATTTTGTTTGTTTTGGTACTGTTTGGCATTATCAAAAATCAGAGTACTGTATAGTCTTTATGGTTCCCTGTATCTACCATGAGGATGAGTATTATATAGTTCTATATGGTTGCGTGCATCTACTATAACTATGACTATTCTCTGGCTCAGAATAAGTGTTCTCATATTATTGTGATGCAAACATTTTTTTTATGGTATTAGGGTATATTTGGTTGGAAGGATGGCATGGGATAGAGCCATCCCATCCTATTTTTACATGTGTTTGGTTTGAGGAGCACTAGGATGAGCTCATCCCTTAGTGAAGAATATTCCCAAAGATTCGGGACGGCTTCATCCTCCAAAATCGAGCGAACCAACTCGTCCTGGACGCACGGCGTCTCCTGTCTGTCTGACCGTCTCCTCCCTCAGCTCCTCAGTCCTCACGGCCCTGCTCGTCCCTGCCGCAACCGTTGTCTTGCTTCTGGTGGGGCAAAAGGAGCTGCAGCACCACCATGGCCGCCCTCCCAGCAGCGCCGCCGCTCCTGGCGGAGAGTCGCTCGCGGAGCTGCCGCAGCTTCTGGCGTGTTCTGCTCCACTCGCTGCAGCGCTAGCGCCCTCTGCTCATCGTGGTGCAGGCCGGTGGAGGCTCGTGCTGGTGCTCCTAGCTCCCCTGAGACCTGAGCCCCTCAATCGATGGCATGCTAATTTGCTGCCCCATCTGCTTTCCTCTCTGTCCAAGGAGATAAGGCTGAAGAGATAAAGACGAGGAGAAGAGACGGACACAGACAGGTGGGACCGAAATAATGGTAGCTAACAGATCTGTTAACTTTTTCATACTCATCCCTCCAACCAAACATAAAAATATAACCATTCCATCCCTTCAACCAAACATTGAGATGGAACCGTTCTATCCCTGAAATCAAGAATGGAGCCATTCCATTCTACTCGCTCTCCAACCAAACGCACCCTTAATGTCTTATTGGTATCTATCACATGTGTAATCAGGGATCCAAAGCAGGACATACCTGATTTTTAGATCACCTTTCCCATTAAACTAGAATAGGTAATTAGCGTGTTGGTGAAGTAAGCCTCTCTATATAAAGAGAGTATTTGTATCCATCAAGGCAAGCAAGAAGAAGCCTCAAAATGTTTTTTATGGCGGTAGGGCAAGGTGTCGCGGCCCACCCCTTTCCAGATGCTTAAGCGAGTATGGCGTGCGGCGAGGCGACACTATATGCATACTTTAACCTAGATGGAGTGACACAAACATACCTTGTTGCTGTTGCTGCATATTTTGGAGCCCATGTGGCAGACATCCTCCCACTTCCACATATCACAAAGGCACAGATCAATAAACTAACAAAAGGTTAGGTGAAGAACAAGGTTATATAGCAACTAGGCCTAGATGCAGTACACTCAGACTAAAAAGCAGAGGGCAGACCAAGATAGGAGCAGAGGAGGGAGGAGGGCACACACACGCTCAGACTAGAAAGAAGCAGAGGGCAGACCAAGATAGGAGCAGAGGAGTTAGGGGGGAGAGGAAGATGCACACACGTCTGACCAACCGTGAGGGCAGGACGGACTGCAGGAGGGGCATCGAGGGAGATGCGGATATGGAGGAGACGTCGATAGCGCGAACCGACGGAGCGGAGGTTGGAGCAGCAAATTGGCAGCGTGAATCGATGGAGCGGAGGTCGGAGGAGAGAATCGGCGGCACAAATCGATGGAGCAGAGGTTGGAGGAGCAATCACGGTGCGAATCAATGGAGGCCGTGGACGTGGGGCAGCAAGAGGCTGATGTGGCTGGATGGAGCGATGCGCCGCTGCTCTCTTCCCTTCCCCCTCTTACCTCTCTTTCCCTTTCCGACTCTCAATTGATGCGCTGCAGGGACAGGTTGCGGCCTCCCGTGAGGTGATAGGCGGTATTTGATATTGATAATAGCACGTCATATTTAGTATTTTTCATGTCATTTTTATCTACAATAATACTTATGATCTCTCATCAACTTTAAAGTGAGAGAACAATTTGAAGACAGAATCTTTTCGATGTCCTTTAACATATTAAACATGGCTGACTTTTATCCTAACATTCCTGTGAGCCAAAAAACCATCTTTGCCACTTGCACTTGTTTTCATTAGGTGTTCATTTTTGGGGTGGGCATAATTAACTGGAACCGGGGAACCGAACCAAACTGAGACCGAAACTGAATATTTCGGTCACAAATTCCGACAGCAGATCTCACTAACCGAATTAAATACGGGTACTTTGGTTTTTGGCCATGGTTGGATTAACCAAATAACCTGAAATACAGCCCATTCGTTCCCAGGTGTTGGGGGAATGGCCCTGCCCATGTTGTGACTGGGCCATTCCCCCAACAGTATCATTATCCTTATCCTGATGACGTTGGGTGACCCTGAGTCCTAGTCCAACTCGCTTGTTCTTCCCGCGCTGCACATGCGTGCTTGCCCGTCGACGTCAATACCGGTGGCCAGCGCCTTTCCTCCATCCACAACCGTGTCCGGCTCTGCCGCAAGCTTGCTCCGTGCTGTGCCATGTTGTTGCCGCGACTCCCTCGAGCCGTGTCCCCATCTGAGCTCCACTAAGCTCTACAAGATCCACACGCTGCAGCCTGCAGATGAGCAAGGTGGCCACTGGGTAGTTGATTTTTTTTATTTTGCTATGTGCTGTTGATTTTTGGGATTTTTGTATTTTGATTTTGGAAGTCGGTTTGTTCGGTCCGAACGAAGACTGAACTGAATTAACTGAGAACTTTGGTTCTGGTCCCAAAAGTTTTAGAAACCGTTTGGTTCTGATTTCTTGGTAACCGAATTTTATAAAAAAACCAAGGAACCAATCGGTTTGGTTTGGTGTAACTGTACACTCACCCTTAGTTCATTCGATAGCTAGAGCTGCGAAAGAAAACCATTCAGATTGTGATCTCATCTGTCTTGTATTGCAGATTGATACAAAAAACATTCTCTTCATTTGTGGTGGTGCTTTTGTGGACTTGGAGAAAACTATTTCGGAAAGGTTATATATATCGTCTTTAATGTTTTGCAGTTGTGATATCACAAAGGTTTGAATACTCAAGGTTCTCCTGGTTTTTTTTTCTAGGAGACACGATTCTTCAATTGGTTTCCGAGCGCAAGTTCGTTCAAATATGCGAACTGGTGGTGTCATAAATGCTGAGATAACATCTTCTCTATTGGATTCAGTGAGTAAAATTAAGAAATGAGTTTCATTTAGTATGCTCTACTGGCCAATGGCCCCTTCCAAATAGTACAACCATAAATTTCTATTTTGCTTTCATGCTAGACTCATGGTAGGTTTTTAAACTATCTGGATTCCACTTCTGCAGGTTGAAAGTAGTGATCTCATTGCATATGGATTGATTCCAGAGTTTGTTGGTAGATTTCCAATTCTTGTGAGTCTATCGTCCCTCAGCGAAGATCAACTTGTTGAGGTAATTTTGTCATTCCTTCGCCACTTTCACTTTATCAAGGTTCTTTAGGTAGCCCCTAATGTTGTTATTTATGCAAAGTTGATGTATCTGCATTCTGTTTTGCCTTTAGCCTTTTTATTATCCTTGAGCATTTTTAATTTTTGATGAAGTTATTTATGCAAAGTTGATCCATTGAATGGCTGAATTTATTCTTAGATTTATGCTATAGAAACTAGAATTGGTATGCATGCCGCGTTATTTTACAGGTACTCTACTGAGGCCTGCAGCGTTTACAGGCTATTTTCAGCTATTATGTTTTCACTGCTGTGCTAACAGGGTACAATCTGTACCCATGGAGATTCTTTTTAAAAGAAATATTTATTTTGTATGACTGTATACTTTACACATTTCCCTTCAAGGTTTACTTCTGCATATGATGAAGTTTGCAAAACGTAAATGCTATCTTCGTATCATATATTTGCTAAACACTTGTTCCTAGCATCCTAAGTAGACAGGCTTATATTAATTTCATAGCTAATACAGCTGTGCTTCTTTCTATAGGTTCTCACGGAGCCAAAAAATGCTCTTGGCAGGCAGTACACAAAGTTGTTTGAAATGAATGATGTGAGGATTTGTTAAAAACTCTACTGCCTTAACTTCTGTAATGTTGCCCCTTTAATGCTTGTTTATTTTTCTTGTGTTCTACACTTTAGGTTAAATTGCATTTCATGGAGAAGGCTTTACGTCTTATTGCCAAAAGAGCAATAGCGAAAAATACTGGCGCTCGAGGGTTAAGGTCCATATTAGAAAGTCTATTGACCGAAGCAATGTATGAGGTATATGCTATTCTCTTCCTGCTACCATAATACTGAAATCCATTAATTTGGTCGGTACAACTTTTAGTAGTAGATTTGTCACAGCACTTGCCTGACATGCAAAACTAGTGTTCTGAAACATATAATTTTGTTCTAGCTCTTGTGGAACTCTGTCTTTAGATTGCATAATAAAAGGGTAAAGAACCTAAGAGCCTTTAATGATGTTGAGTGGGTCATACAGCGGCATCATCAACAATGAACCCAAGGCTCTATTCGAGGAAAAAACTGAAGGACCAATTTTTTGCCATAAATATTATTGTGGCAACTAATTATTGCCCGTATTCTACATGTTTCTTGTTGATAAAAATAATATTTCATCTGTGATATACTATGATCTAGTTAAATATGAACCTAAGTATTTGAATCTAGATTGCTGCTATTTGATTAGATGTAGGCCTTAGTGCTAAACCAAAAATGAGACACCACATGTTTACTGTATAGGTAAATTGATGTACCTTGTATTGAATCATATTCTTGGTGGTTAATTTGTATCATCGTGATTTTCAGTTAGCTGATAATATGTTTCCTCTCATTATTCCATGAGTCCTATATTCCACTGCTCTGAAAATAAATATCTTATCAGATCCCAGAGACACGAACTGGAAAAGACAAAATAGATGCTGTGGTTGTTGATGAGTCTGCTGGATCTTCAAATCAACATGGAATTGGAGCTAAGATTCTTTGTGGCGAAGGAGCATTGGATCTCTATCTAGCAAAGCATGATAGCAAAAAATCAATGGTACACATTGTTTCTATTTTATTTCACTGCATCCGATTGCATCATATAGTTAAATGGAATTGAAACTGGCCATCTTACCAATTGCTTGTTATAATTTAATGTTTTACAACCGACTTCAGAGATCTCGACATAAGTTCATGTCTTACTACGTTCAATGATAGTCTACAGACGTGTTGGACATTTTGCTAGCAGATCTCCACAATCATTTCAAATATTAAAAATGTTTCGTTAATCATGAAATTCCTTTTTTTTAGAAGGTTAATCATGAATTCCTTGTGCGTTCATCAATACATGCAAAAATAGCAGTTAATGTGCATGGCCAGTTAGTGAGTTGACCAGGCATTGAAGGATGGTTAACACAAATTCATTTGTATTTATCAGAATTATACTCAGGCTTTAACACTACACGACCAATTGTTTGATTGGTTTGCTATTCTTATCCTACCTGTTATTTTTGCAGCATCCACAGCCGGAGAAATCGAACAGGGAATCTGAAATTGATACAGAAGCCCCCACTAGAGTGGCCAGCATGTAGGGCTACTGACAACAGTAATTATGTATATAAATAACTTGTTGCCGGCCTTGTAACTTTAGCTAATTCAAATGTAAAGCCTCCCCATGGATTCGTCATGTATAAAGTCGACGCTGGGGTTGTAATTTGTTGTGATGAATTGGTGACTGGAGCTTGATCCTTCAGACTTCACGTTCAAGAAAAGTAAAGGGGATAGCTTAGCTTCTTTTCTCCCTGGCCCTACATGTCTCATCATTTGCATGTAGGTCTTCAAGGTTGGACAAAGCAATGGTGCCTCTGTCCAGTGCCCTCAATTCTTCTGCACGTATTTACGCGAAGGGCAGAAATACTGCCTGCTCTGGGTTTTATGTTGCGGTTTTACGACGTCCGTGTTTCTCTACAGTTCAGGCAAAGCTCTTCGAATTCCCTGTGCCGCACGGTGCTCCTGACGAGCGATTCTGGGTGAGCTTACAAGTCGCGAGCACTTGTTTCATCTAAAGTGTTAGCAGTTTAGTCAGGTGAATAAATCGGAGCAAAACCTCTGATCAGCTTATAACCTTATATGCATTTTGTACCATTATAAGAGGACCACTAGCGCATCACTTCTGTTCATCCCTAATACCAAAAAGCTGCTATTCGAGAGATTAGATTTTGGAGATGAGAGAGCTTCAATGAATTACCAATCATTTCCCTAATATCAAATATTTCTTTGGGAAATACCACAAATTTATTTCCTCGCTGCTGAATGAAGGGGGAAGCAACCATCCCCAGTCCCCCACCCATTGTTAGAGAGTGAAAAAAACATTTTGATTTTGGATACGAGCAACCCAGTATTGAGCAATGAGCATCTCCAGCAGTCTGACCCCGTAAATATTTTTCAATATTATTGAGATAAATCCTAGACAAGAATGAACATATTGGGAGCTAACCTTATATCCTATCTAGGATAGCAACGTATACAAAAACGCTAGATTTTGGCATATTATGCCTACGAAAATTATCAAGACCCCTTAAAACACATGGCCAAGATGAGTACAAATGTTTCCCAAACTCAGGATCATTGGTTAGCGAGTACACCTGTGCCTGTCAACAACCCTACATGATCAACCATGTTGTCAGCTCGACAAACACCTTCTTTTCATGACCAACCATGTTCCAATTTAAGAAGCAAACAAAACAAGTTTGAAATAATGACCAGCAAGTTTATAGCTCAAAAAATAAAATAAAATAAGCAACAAATTTATAGTTCGCTCCATAAAGTGTTCTATGAAACAGGATTGCTAAGTATCAACTCAATACTTGGTGACAATATAAAGATAATGTTTGGTATAAACGTAACAAAATAAAATGATAGTGTGGAGGTCATGGATTAGGGGGCCCACTGTCAGGGCGCCAACGAATGGCGCGCGGACGGAGGAAGACCCAAACAGCGCTAGTTTCGACTGGTCGGAAGGCTCCGTCTCGCCCGACCTACGAAGGACCCGGGGGACGTAAGGATAGAAGCCTCCGTCTCGTCTGACCCCGGTCCCCTCCAGACGACCAGGGGGTGAAAGGGGTCGGGCACGTCCGTCTCGCCCGACCCCCGACCCCTCGGGTCGAAAGGGCAGACCCCTCGAGGGGTTCCGTCCATCGATGAACGTGCACAGAGGAAATGGGGGGAGTCTCGGAGACCCTCCCCAAGTCAAATCTGGCTTGTGAAGGAGAAGGCGTGCGGCCTGCGTTTTCTCCCGACCGACACCCGACATCACCTGCCCGCCTGCCAACTGAAAAAGCTGATCTGCAGCCCTGCTCTTGGGAAAAGGTAGCTGCATGCGCGTGGCCACGCTAGCGGCCAAGAAGGAAGCTACCGCGAAGCTGTCGGTGGGAAGGTGAAGGACACGCGGCAACCAAGGAAGGGTCGCCAAGACGCACTAGGCCGACAGCGGGCAACCGTCGGGGGCGTCCGGCCTTCGAGGGTGATAGTAAAACGACATTGTAAAGCTGCCCACCTCTTGAACTATAAAAGAGGAGGGCATCCCCCTGCGATCGGGGATTCCAATTTCTGGGACTCTCGATCTCTAGACCACTTAGTCCCCTACACGCACATTCACACACAAGGCTTGAACCGACCTTCGTTGTACATCCGCCGCCAACAGAGCAATACAATAAGGAGCCCGTTGCACTTGACGTAGGGATCTCTCCAGAACCAGTATAACCCTCTGTCTTGCGTCTCTTGAACCATTCTCCACCGAGACGTGCGTGTTCTATGATCGACACTCGCCAGCGTGAGGTACCCCATGTGCCACCCGCCGACAGTTGGCGCGCCAGGTAGGGGCCTGCGCACGTCCGTGTCTTCATCGACACTCGGTGCGAGATGGCTGGTTCTGTGACCATCAGTTCAGGTTGGGCGCGACCATCCGCTTCGGCAGCCTCGAGTTCCTCGTGAACGAGGACGCCGAACGCTCGCGGAGGCGCGCTCCGTCTCATCCTCGTTGACAACCCGACTGCCCGGCCGCCTGCACGGGACAAGTCCCCTGTGGTGGCCCGGCAGTGTCCTCGGCCACCTCGGAAGGGGCCGCGACGGCCACGCAGGCCTGTGAGCATCGTCTCTCGGAACTCCATAGTAGTGTCCAGGGTGGGGGCGTGAGCGGATCGTGCACCGTCTTGGGTGGGAGCGACAACTCAACCAAGCGCTCCAGATGAAGCGTTCGGTTCGTCTTCGTCACGTGGCTCCAAAAGCCGAGTGACCAAGAAGGTCGACGCGAGCTCACGAAAAGGCGAGGCGTCATCCTTTCCTTTTGGGCTGAAGAACGCGTCACAAACTTCCTCTGACTCGCGCGAAGCCAGGCTTGGAAAGGCCTCGAAAGGGCGCACGCCAGGGTGCGCCTGCTAAGGTACGAAGGCATCTTAGGGCGCTACTCGGCCTCGAGCGCCATGACCAGCCTGAGCGAGCCTGGATGGGAGAAGGATCTGGAAGTGCACTCCCCCCGAGGATGGGCACGCGCTGTCCACGCGGAGTGCTTCACCGTGGTTCCCCGGACGACGCAACGAATGGGGCGAACGGGGCAGAGATCTGGCTCACGCCGGAGTAGATTGCGGCAAAGCAACACTAGCTGGAGGACATGCGGCTCGCCATCGAGATAGAGCAAGCTCAGCTCGACACGAACATGGAGCCGTTCGCATCGGGCACGGGCCCGTGAGGTGGGCCAGAGGATCGAGACCAACGCCGATGGCTACCCTCTTTTCGATCGGGCGGAGCCAGTGCATCGCAGCGGCTACGCTGCTCAGCCGGCAGCTGCCACAACCGTCCACCCCGGAGGAACGCCGAGTCTAGAACGGGCTGAGGACGATCCCGATCGCACTGCGGTAACGGCAGGCGGCGAGCTCCGCGGGAAGAAGGCGGCAATCCGCTGGAAACTCGCGTCTCCCAGCCCCGTCGACAGGAAAAGGCCGGCCGACGGCTCGCGACGGACGCCCCAAACACGGACGCGGCGAAGGTTCAGGATAGGCTGGGTCCTGACCGCGACGTACGACACACCATCGAGGCTCAGCGCCGGGACAAGTCGGAGGAGCCGGAGGATCGTGTCCCACGCATCAGGCACCGTCGTCGCGAGGCGCACGTCGAGACGGAAGAGGATTGGGACTCGAATCCCGACTCCGACTGCCCCGGCCCGGCCGCCTTCTCCCCACCAATTGCCCCACGGTTCCATCTCCCCACCAACTTCAGCAAGTACGATGGAGACACAGACCCTTCGGTCTGGCTGGATGACTTCCGGCTTGCGTGCTGAGCGGGTGGGGCTTTCAATGACAAAGTCATCATACTCAACCTGCCCTGTACTTGGCGCAGCCAGCCCGTGCATGGCTCGAGCGCTTGCCAAACGGGAAGATCCGAAGCTGGGCAGATCTGAGGAGTATTTTCGTCGGGAACTTTCAGAGCACCTGTGCACGCCCGGGCAAGGTCTGGGACCTCAAAAAGGTGCAAGCAGAAGCATGGGGAGACCCTGCGCGATTACCTGCGCCGGTTCTCTCGACAGTACAACAACCTCCCGGACGTCACGGATGCCGACGCCATCGCTGCGCTGATGGGAGGCACCAAGAGCCGACCCATGGTCAACCGGATCGGCAGGGAGTGCCGAAAACGATCAAGGAGGTCCTCGACATGGCCGCTAAGGAAGAGCAGGGAGAGGAAGTCGTGCTGGCGCATTTTCCCGAAGACGGAGGGAAAAAGAGCGCGAAGAGACTGCTGACGAGGCAAGGTGTGACATCCCTGATGTTTAGTACATTAAAAACACAATAAAAACAGGATAAAAGGGCAGCAATGGTTGTAGCACACATAAGTTGATCAAAATTCGAAATTTAAAATTTCAAACAAGACCTTTTTGACACCCAACTAAAATCTCAAGAATTTTATACTAAACTTGCAATTCTCCAAAAATAAAAGTTGTTTGTCATCACAAATAAAGCCTAGTTACTGTTGGGAACTTTTTCAAAATTTTCAGTTAAGCCCCTCAAAAACTCGAAAAAACCATGCTGAATACCTTTTAAAAATGGCTTGTTTGAGCTTGAAAAATTAGAAATTTCAGGTTCACGCCAAAAAGAAAGTTGTGTCCCACATTTAAAACTCCTACTTTTGTGTTTGCACTTTTTGATGTGTAGTTCAAATTTTCGGAGTTAAACCCGTTGAACCGAGGATGCTCTACGGGCGCCGCGACCAGCTAGCCCTCTTGCTCTGCCCAGGCCGTCAGTGGCCGCCAGCGGCCGCCACGTGGCCGGCGAGCGACGGCGACTCGTCTGGCCAGCCAAAGCCGTGGCAGCCGCGTCTCTCCTCCACGCGCACACGCCAGCGTCCACGCCCGGTCAATTCCTACGTTCGGTCAACATCGCCGCGCCGCGCGCCATCATGGCGAGCCGAGCTCCCCATTGGCCGCAGCGGAGCACGCCGAGCCGAGCCTCCCAGCGGCTAGATTCGTGCTCGCTTCGCGCCAAGCAGCAACGCCAAAGAACCATCACTCGCCCACGCCATGATCTTCGACCCCCAACCCGCGGCCGGGTGCTCTGCCCGAGCTGTCAGAGCCGTCAATGGCGGCTATGACGGCCCGAGCGTGCGTGCACGCGTTCCCCGAGCTGCCCAGCCCTCTCTAGCTGCCCAAGACTCTACCAAGCGACTCTCATTCCTTCCTCGGCCAGCGCCCTGCAATTTTTCCTTCTCCTCGCGCTCCCTCACACCTTCTTCCACCTCCGGCCGCAGTGAACCGAGGCCCGAGCTCGTGCCGCCGTAGTCCAAAATCCCCCATGTTTCCCTCCATGGAACCCAATCCACTGCACCCGTAGCTCGCCCACTCTCTTAGCTAACCCCTCGAACCATCCCCAACCAAAACCCGAGCACCACTCGCCGGGTATCGAAGAAATTTCTCACCGCTCCTCCATTTCCACCACCGAGCTCCACCTTCACGCCGAGCTCTATCTTCCGCCATCCCCATCGCTGCCAAGCACCTCGACGAGCTCCGCCTCATTCCGGTTAAGCTCACAAGCCACGTCGCGCCTTGCTCGACCCCCATAGCCGGCTACCGACGTCGCCGGAGTAAACCGCTCCGCCGCTCACCGTCGACGAGCCACGCAGCTTAACCTCCGTCCTCGAGACCCTACCCCAACGACTCGCGGTGAGCCCCTCGTCGTTTACCCCAACTTTCCCCGCACTGGTTCGCCGGTCTCCTCGTCGGCGCAACAACGCCGACGAGCCAAGGGACCTAGACGCGTTTCCTTTTTAGTTCTAGGGTCCTCCGTGAAAGATTTAGGGGTTTGGTTGCAAAAGTTTTAAAAGGTTTAGGGTCCCCGGCGTAAAAGAGATTCTTAAACCTAGATCCATTTTCTGAGATCTTGTAAAATCCACTAAAAATCGTAAAAAAATCAGAAAAACTCACAAAAATACTCCCTGGACTTGTGAGATTGTAAAGTCCAATCTCATGTTGGCATGTATACACTTTGGTGAATAGTTTTTGAACTAAAAATTCAAACTCAGGTTTTGGAGTTTGTGCACCATTTCAATCCTGAACTCTTTTGGAGCTGAGCTTTGGATATGTTACTTGTGATGTCTGTAGACCCCTTGTGTCCAATGGAGACCTAAAAATATGGCCTGTAATTTCATTTATGATTATTTTGTGATTCCTGTTCTAGTTCAGTTCTGCATTTATTAAAAATAATTCATGCCGCCACAAATCACCATCTTACACCAGATGTCTAGAAACTTGTTGGCTGGCCCATGTGGTAAAAATGCTAAACTAAATTTTTGACCTTGTTTAGACTATCAAATAAATAGATGTTGGTTTTCGGATAGAAAACTATTGAGGGTTGTCCAATTGTTATTTTTAGCCACCACTTAGTCAGAGCCTTCTTTCACTCATGTCTAGCCCTGGTAGAAAATTTTCTGTTTTGGAAGTAGCGAGTAGATACTTCCGCAGGAGCATAATCGATTTTCTGTTAAATACATTACAAGATGTTTTCCATACTTTCCGCATTCAGTTCTAGCTATTCCGCACCCCCTTTTGATTTTATATGAATAAATCCTATTTCTTTAAGCAGCAACTTGTACTATTTTAATAAATTCCTGTGTAGCTCAGTTTTCTAAATTTTGGAGTGAGCCTAACTCTTATACTCCAGTGGTTGTCATAAAGTTTTTGGATAAGAAAGGATGAACATGAAACAGAGAAACAAAAATGAAAAGGAACTAGAGTAGAATTGAGTTTGTAAGAAAAGAAATAGATCGCTTTTGTTAATTGGAGTAAATGTGGAGGCATATAAAGTCTAAAATTCGAGAACTGCACCCGTGTTAAAATAATAATCTGAATTGTTTTATATGTGACTCAATCACATCATGAGGCATAAAAAATTTTCACACACGTTCTCTAATTTGTGAAGAAAAGAATAGCTCACTAGTATGTCTAGGTGAATATGGCCTTCAAGGCCTTGCTTTTAGATCACTTAGCAGCCACGCTAAAGTTGTGCATTCATGTAGAAGGCGCTCTCGCTACGGCACCTACAAACCTCGTCCATCAACGAAGAAGAATCCGAGTGGGTGCCGGATGTCGTCGTGATCGACCCGGAGCCTAACAAGTGTTTAGCTCGAGAAGGCAAGCCCGGGAGCAGTAACCTAATCTTAAACTATGAACTATGATTTATTATGCTTGTGCATTTTATGTTTCAAGAGTTGTATGAATACCCTAGTTGCATGATTCTAGACCTATGTATTGAAATATTAGTATGATTAAGGTCGTAGAGCAATGCCTTAGGACCGTTACAAGTCGAGTGATTTTCCTGTCACTCGCGAGATATAAGGAGTTGCTAGGGTCTTTACTTATGTTGGAATCATAAGGATGTACGGGCGGGATGGTATGTGTAGAGCTCTCGTCCGTGTATGATAATTGGATTAAGGTCGAAACGTGTGGTTCTGTGTGTCAAGTTTTTGAACGTACCACACGCATGCGACCTATGGGAATCTGTAAGC